>VXAL01019620.1:0-10483 GCA_013399475.1 Chauna torquata | reverse complement strand
CCATCTAAGGAACTGTGTTATATCTAGAGTTGGATTGACCAAACTTGGAGACTTAAAACATCACCGCATTGTGATCCTGGCAGCTGCATTTAATTGCAGATAATGCACCTATGTTTCAAACCAGAAAATGAACACAAGCAGTTACATCACTTGCATTTACTCTATCTTTTTGCCAGATGAGGCAATTAGGATTATTTAATTTATACTGTCCAGGAATATCTTAGAAAGTTAGGAAAACATATGGATATGCACAGAGCAGCTCCAGTTCCCACTCAAATAAATAGCAGCAGCCTCGTTGTCTTTAGTACAGCCAGTGTTAGTCATGTCTTTGCTTACAGTCTAAACATGCAAAGAAGGAAAGTGGCGAAAGGAAATAGATAAGCCTCAGAAGAAAGAGGATAACAGCAGAGGTCCAGGTCTCATTAAAGGGAAAATCTGGTGTTTCCTTTTCCTTCCGCTAGTTTGTAAGTGGTGTTATAAATTCACTGGTGGAAACTGTAAATGCTCTACCAGTGGTTCAGGTTCATCTGCAGTGATACAAACCAGGTGTTCATTATGCTCTGTGCTTACCCTGCTGCTACAGAACAAGGATGCACGCAGGTAATATCTCAAGTCCAAGGAGAGAAGCCCTTAAACTTTTTCTTTTGGCTCTGCTCGGGTTCAGCTCTGGTTCTTCCAGGTCTGGTCCAAGTTCAACAGAACTTCAAAAGAGTGGTTCAGTTCCATTCCAGTTTTAGAGGGGAAAAAAAAAAGTTTGAGCCAGTTTGGGTTCAGCTCAATTCCCTGCTATCTCTGCTCAGATCTGTACGCTAACCTTGGCTAAACGCGTAGATTACAGAAGTATTTCCTAGCCCGTGCAGATCAATGGGCCACTGTCAATCTCGCACATCAGTATCATCAGGCTTTTAGGTCAAAACCTTGTTCACTGTGGTTCTGTGGACTGGGGAATCACCAGTCGTCTTCAGGCCACGCTTCCAAGGACTGCTGAATTCAGCATAGCGAGTCCAAATCTATGGGAGCCAAGCTGAGCAGCATCTCTTCTGACAATGCTGTTCTCTTTTACATGTGCGTTATTCCAGATCAGAATGCTAGATTTTTAAATTTACTGTACACTTTTTCTAAAGCTCAAAAATCCCAAATCTGTTTAGAAACTCTATGCAAGTATAAGAAGTTTATTAACAAAACAAAACAAAAAGGTTTTGAGATGATCCTGTATGCTAATTAGAGTTAAGCTCTATCCTAGCATGTACATATTTTCTTTGTTTTCTACATAGTATTTTGTTTTTGCTGATAACGAGAGCCAAACTGTGTTTTTAAAACTTGTGCAACCAGATTTAATCTATTAGGACTATGCTGTTTTCAATTGTTTGTAGGACAGCATTCCAACTTCATGGACAAAAGAAAAGAAATATGAGCCTCTAGATTTGTTTATTAAAAACACATCTAATTGGTTAAATCTCTCACAAAACTTCTGAAATGAAGATGGAAAAAAGAAACATTATATGGTTGCCTGTCTTGTTTAGAAAGAGGAGCACAGAAAACATGTCTGAATGTGATGTATCTCAAAAACACTTAAAATATGAGCCAGGGTGGCCCAAACTCTGTGGCCTGAGGAGCAGATGAAGGTCCTGCAAGCCACTGCCGCCCACCACCTTCACAGGCAGCAATCCATTCCCTTCCCATCCTCTTCCTCACCCTCGTCCCTATTGCAGTCCCCTTTGCAAGCATGGCCCTCCTTAATGCCAGCATCTCGGTCTCCTGTGCCAGCCACCGAAAGCCAGGCTGATGCCAAGGAAGGCTCTGGGGGCACCGGCAGCGCCTCGCCTTCCCAGCGGCCGCGGGGCAGCCCTGCGAGGGGCTGGCACCTGCTCTTCCACCAGCGACTCCTCGCTGCTGGGAGAAGGTGCCAGGCAGGATGGAGGGCGGTCAGCCCCTGGGCTGCCGGCTGGGTTATTCTGGTGCTTCGTAAGTTCCCCCTCATTTAAATGATAAAGGCTTTGAATTAAATGCACTTCAAGGAGAGCAATGGGTATAAAACATAGGTGACACATCATGAACCATCTTAAAAGTACTGTTTTATTAAAAGGCATGTCCAGCATGTAGGTAAAACATAGCACAGAAAGTTTCAAAACATTAAACCATTGGGGCTTGAAGTGACCATGTAGTGTCCATACATTTACATTTGTTTCAATAATAAAAATAAGTGTTTATTAGCAGTACTGCGTTACTAATTCTTAGTGCTGTTTACTTTGGTGCTAATAATCTCTAGCCAAAAATTGTATGTAGAATAGTTCTAAGAAAAGAAGCAGGTATCAAATGTGAAACTGGCATATTCATTCCAGAGGAAAAGAATCTCTGCAGTGAATTGTATTAAAAAAACTGCAATGCATATTTGCAAAATGTGACTCAATATTTCTCCTGCAAGGAGTTTTTAGTCCATTTTCTTTAACCACATGAATTAATGTAGTTCTCTGTTTTTGAAGTTTAGTTTAAAGATGCTTTCAGGAGACAGATGAAATACTGAAAGCCTCTAAATATTCCAGACTTTTGAAACTTTTTTTTTTTAATATAAAGCAACCATTTTACTAATAGGAGGACAAAGAAAATTAACAAATTAGCCTGAAAATTAAATACTGACAAGTAAGTAAAAGGAATTTAAGATTCAAGTCTGACACCCTATCACGAAATGAACTTCTTTTGTTTGCAAATTACAGCATATGAAATGACTGTCTAGCATTTCAGATAAAGCCCGGGAGGTTGGTTTTATTTAAGAGGAGAATACTGATTTTTGTCATCTTCTGCTTCTTTCCCAGGCTTTGAGCTGGACAAACTTACATACAGTACATCTATTTTTAAAGGCTCTTACTTTCAGGATAAGCTTTTGAGGAGCTAGTAATGATTCATGGAAAGTTTTTGCAGGTAGCCTATCCGGAGATTTGCCACTGCTTATACTTCTTCCATATGTCCTGTTTTCAAACAAAAAATACCCTTCGATTAACATTCCTCATACTCAATTTTGTTCCCTTTCAAAATGAAACCTGTGTTGTTCGTGGTTTCAGGGGGCTGGCTCAGCAGCCTGAAGTGGGCACTGCATCTTCCAACAGGGGACTTAAGGGAAACAGATGAATTTCCAGAAAGCAGTTATCTTCTTGCAGTCGGTTTCCGCCTGCAGTGCTTCAGCTCCCAGAGGAGCTGTGATGCCACTTCCACTGCAATGGAGTCAGGCAAGAGGCTGCCTTCCCTAACTTATTTTCTTCTCTCTGCCGAGCAAGGCAGCCACTCAAAGATATCACCATCGTTGTAGCTTAAATGCTATCAATGCTAATTGAAAGATAAGCAACTTTTCACCCCACACTGAAAAACTACAAAACATTAAGCCCACCTCCCACTTTACAGATGTGGAAACTGCAGCTAATATAGGCTCAGTCACATTTAATATTGCTCTTCTGAAAAGCAAATGAGGCAGCTAAAAATTCCATGAACAATAACAGCTGGTCCGCAACTTCCTCTGCCTTGCAGACTGTGTCAATAAGCAACACGTTAGGTAAGAAAAAAGCAAATGCCTGACATGTAGCTCAGATGTCCAGAGGAACCCCTCCGGTCTGGACATCCCCACTGAGACAAACTGAGTGTGGGTACAAAGATTCAGCTGAACAGATCCTGTTTCGGGACTGCAACCTAAAGAGGTACAAATAAACTGTAACAAAGCATTTTGAAAAGTGACTTCACAGCTTTCAAGTGCCCATCTCACAGCTGTTTCTGGTATAATTCTTGTTATCAAGCCTAATCTAAGGTCTGAAAAATAATAACTTCAATAAAGTAGAAAGAATTTGCACTGGGCTTTAAATCTTTCCCACATTTAACGTACCTCTGCATTTACCATTTGGTAACTGACAGTGCACCAAATTACAGTCCTCAGCTACGAAACATCAATTAGGTAACAATTTGTCTGAAAACAAAAGGTTTGGCTTACATAAACCCTGCCTGCCGATGAAAGAGAAATTAAGACAGGCACATGGAATTTGGGGATTTTTTTTTCATGTATTTTGTTCCGTGCAGCACGCAGCACTGAACTTTTCCTGAGGATTACCTATTTGAATTCTTTTCTAGTAAATGCCAGCTATTTCTTATGCTAATTTAAGTAGCTTTTGCTCCTGTAGTTTTTTCCTCCTTTGTGTCATAGAAAGTAATGATATTATTTTGGTATTTCAGTTCCAGGAGAGTTAGGGGCTCCAACTCCAGGGAACAAACAACAACAAATAATAATAATAATAATAAAATAAATAATAATAATAATAAAACCACAGGTGTGATCCTTTTTTCAATGGGATTTAAACAGAATCAAATCCACAGCTTATCAAGGAGACTAAACATCCTAATTCCAGTGCTATGTTTTTACATTCTGTAGACTTTCTCAGAGGAACTGGCTACTTCAAACGCCTATAGATAACCTGACGAACAAACACAGTTAATCCCTCATCCCCTTGGCAACCCCGGGACCAGGACAGACTGGTTTTGCTATAAGCTTATTTTTTTTCCTGAAGTTCAGTTATCTAGCCAGACCTTTGCATGTGCTTTACAATCGTGTGCTGGTATTTGTTACCCTTCCGTAGACTCAAGCTCTACCAGCGCACCTCTCACCACAGCCCTGCCTGCTGTGCTGCAGCTGTGCTCCTTCCTGCTGGTTATTTGTGTGCACCTCCCGAGGGGTGCCACCTCTCCCAGGAGCTGCCTCTCCGCTGCTGTTTCCCTGCTGTCCCCATGGGAATAACACCGGCCTGTCCTCGGACACCAAAAGCCAGGCAGGTAATTCTCTGCTCAGCAAGCAGCACAGCTTCTCGCCGGGTCCCTGCGTGCGGTGTTTTACCTCGCTTGCAGCATGCCCTCCGTCTGATTCAACAGACGATGACCGGCGGTGTCTGGCACCGGCGACCTTCACAGCCCTGGTAACAGCAACGCTGCCTTCCAGTTTCTTTGGCTGATCTTCAGCCCCTTGTGGAAATTAGCCCGTTTGAGCAATACCGTGGCAAACCGCCACGGTGCTGTAAAGTGAGCTCGGGTCTGGGTGATCTGAAGTTACGTGTCAGTGGAATGCTGTTTCCAGGCATTTTCAGCCACGCTAAGGGCTTAGCAGCGTACTGGGACCTGCTGAAGTTAGCGCTAAGAACGAAGCGGTTGCTGGGAGCTGCACCGAGATACCACAGTAGCTTGTCATCCCCACCGCCTTTTGTTCACGGCCCCTTTTAAGTAACTGCTAGTTATTCTATTTGGAAGTTTTATGCTTTATCTATTAAAAGTTTCCTTTATTTCTGTGGTTTTTTTTTTTTTATTCTCCCTCCGACAGAAAAGTTTCTTACAATTACTGAGATCCAGTAATAAAAATTTTAGAATCCCTCAAGCTGTTATTTCCTCCAGCAGTCAATATGATACCTAGATTTATTTTAGTGATAGCAAAGTCAGCAGAGGTTTTGTTTTACTTTATTTCAAATGACTGTTAGGCATGACACCCACGTCTAAAGGTATCTCTTCCCATTTCCATCATGTGCTTTGGATGAAAAGGAACAAAGCTATGACACAACTCGACTTACTGCTAAATCCTAAGCTTATATCCAAAGGAAAAATCCATAGGAATTTTATCAGGAATACAAGAAAAAGCTCTTGAATAGAACATGTAAGTAAATAAAGCATTTCAATGATCTGTAACAAGGTCATTTCCCCACAGGAACATTTTCTAAGACACGAGAGGTAACTAAGATATAGGAATTCATGCAACTACACAACGCTGTCCTTCCTATTGTAATTAGATTCTGTTTTCTTAAGGTGATGAAATTTAATGAGTCTCAGATCTCAAAGCTCCACAGTTTTTAGTGAGGAGTAAAATTTGAAAACAAACAACCCCCACCCCATTTTCCAGTGAAACATCTTCCTTCTCGGTAATAATTAGATATTGTTTATCTAGAGTGCGGTTACATAAATTATAATTAGGACAATAGTGATGAGATCAGATTAAAATAAAATTACTTCTAATGCAATGGGCGCAGCTGCTTGGTTGCATTCCCACTCTACCCACCCATCTTGTACTTGAACCATTTTCTGTCCCTGGTAATAATACTAGTGGCAGGGAAATGCCCAGACAGCTAAAATGGAACCATAGCTCACGCTTCTGCTAGGTTTAGTGCTCGACTAAATCCAGTCACAAATTCCATTTTCACCATACATCGTGCAAAAAAAAAAAAATTTTAAGCATGAACTTTGACGATCATGGGGTTCTCAGCTTTTGTTTAATTAAAATAAAGACATTTTCAGAAACTACCATTCCAGGCATAGACTGGAAAATCTGAAACCTCAAGACTCAAAAATGAAAAACTAAACCAACACCAGGGGAAAAAAAAAAAAAAGACGTATGATTGAAGTCCTTATCATGATTTTTGGCCGACTCACAGGTGTTGGACCTGTGAGAATGACTTCACTGAACACTCTGTGCTAGCAATTTGAGATGACATATATCAGCTAAAAGTCATTCTAGGAATCTGAAGGGCCAGTAATTTAAAAGCTAATCCTGTAAGCAAGCCACAGCAACATCCATAAAGTCAAAAAAAGAAAAAAAAAAAGCACTGGATCTTTCTTTAAAATGTTTGGACAACATGATTGTGCCTGAAAATTCATGGGGCCTACATGCAAGATTTTTTCACCACTGTAATCTTAATCACGTGCTATCCTTGTATTTTTTATACCAGAACAAGTCATTCCTCTGTATTGCGTTAGGATGAAGCAGAGCTTGCAGCAAGCTACAGCAAAGTTTAGTTTTAGTAGTGTAATGCATCAGCCCGAGGGCTGGCATCCTAATGAGGACAAGAGCTCTGCTTTCATACAAAGAGGACTAGTTCCCCCTCCAGTCTGTTCAAAATATTGTTCATTGCTTCAAGCACATCGCAGCTGCAGACCCTGCTTATTCCTCCCAGTAACCAACATGACGGATGAAGTGCCCGTCAGCTCGCCGCCTGTTTCGTGACTCGATTCCACGGCGCGGCAGCTACTGCTCATTAATTACGAGACCTGCCACCTCTCACCCTGCGAGCGCTCCTCGTCTTCAGCCTGCGGTTGCCCGCGCGCTCCCGACAGCCTCTGCTGAAAAGCCCCGCGAGCTGCGCCGCACGGCCCCATCTCGCGCCTCAGCCTGGCGCTGCCGGGGCAGACCTGGCCTTCGCCCGCTCGCCGCAGGCTCCGGACACGAGCCCCGAATCGGCCCCTCCGCAGGCCACCCCGCTGTCTCCGGCACCCCGACGCGCGCCTCTTCTCCGACTGCTTCCTTCCTCCAGCAGCGGTGCTCGTGGTTTGGAGTCCCTGGGCCAGGGGCTAGCCCGGAGGGGACTTCTTTTAAAGGAGCTCAGCGTAACGTGCTCAGCACCAAGACCCCAGCGGCGTGACGGCTCGCTGGGTGCCGCCTTCGCTAAACGTGCCCCGGTGGCGAACGCAGCGGTGGGTCGGTGTGCCTCCTTACCCCAGCGAGGTATTTATTCCGTACAGCAGCTATCTCGTCTCCGGGCTGGGGCCAGGCAAGAACTGTAAGAAAACAGATTCACCGGAACAAAGTGCTCCCAGGAATCCAGCTCTTTCCCTGCACTGCCCACAGGAGACGCTCCCCAGCGCTGGGGTGGCAGGTCCCAGCCAGCCGGGTGACAACGACACGTCCCTGCAATGCCAGAGCTCTGCTGGGGTGGGAAGCGGAGGGTGGAAACCTTCCAGCACTGCTACGTTTTGGCAGGGCACGGGAAAAAAAATGACGTAACAGAAGCTTTTGTTTTGTTTTTTTTCAGGAGAAAACTGCCCCCAGCCCATCTCTACCTTACAGCTTGCATGGAATTCGGGGAGAGGGAATGGAAGCCGAGGAGGAGCAGGGAGAAAGCCACCTTTTCCATGGAGGGAACGACAACGGCATACCGAGCACTTGCCATGCCATGGGACCATCACCTCTGCCTTGGTGTCTTCCCTGTCTCAACAGCCGTGCCGCTCATTTCTGCCTGCGTGTTCGTGACAGCCCGAGTGCGCACCACTACAAGTTCAGATGCAACAAAACGAGCCGGTCAGCGCCCCAGAGTTAATGAGAGGGACACAGCATCTTGATAGCGCCACAAGGCAGCTAAGCCACAAGGAAAACAAGATTGTTTTATGTTGTTTCTATTTCAGCCTGGGCAGGGCTAGACTACAGCAAGTCCTGACAACCCTCCTTGTTCAAACACAAGTCTATTTGCTTTAATTAAAGTAAGCTAGGGAAAGAGTTAAAACTATGAAACTGTTGACTGAGAATGAATCTATGCCTTAGTTTCCCTCTTTACTGCTCTCATATTAACTCCCACCCTGCACATTTCTTCTATTAAATACTTTACATTTAGAGAGAGGAACAGGTACTGAAGGTCTTAGCCCCATCTTCCCATTTGGAGGACTGCTGTAATACACAAAGCAATGTCCTATGCTAATATTTAACTACGGGAATTCAGCAGGCAGCCACTAATCTGAACAGAAAACAGCTATACCTTTGAGCAGCACTGCAAAGGCAAGGCAGGGGTATTCATCATCGCTGGTACATGTACACTTATTTAACTATTAGTTGGGAAATGCTACAGGTTCTTAATGTGACTCTTTCCTGAATAGTAGCAAATCCATACGTACAAAGATTGAGATAGGTGTGCAATCTGATTGTTTTTATTGAGTAATAGTCTGATAGCTACAATGGTGAATTAGAAGAAAAAACAAAACAAAACAAAACAAACACAAAAAAAACCACACCAAAAAAAAACCAACAGAAAAACAAAAAAACCCCAATCCCCTCAAAGAAATCCAGATTTCCCCATATTTTGGGAAACAAGCTGAGGAAAACATTCTACACTGTAGAAGACAGCCGTAACTGCTGATATCCATGTTTTGACACTGGAACTGAGTGACTGCAGTTCTGCAGCGTGGAGTCCCAAAGCCTCAACCAAAAGAGGCTTAACAGTAATAACATGGATATATCACCACTGGGAAGATGTTAACATGTTAACAAAGATCCTGGGATACCAATCTGGTATAATCAGCAACATACTGGGTTCCTATGAAAGATGTGGCATTTCTCTTAAGATCAGCTTTTAGTGAACTTTGAAAAACAATGTTTTAAACTGATTGCTTACAGTACTCCTTTCCTTGCAGAAAAGCACAAAAATCATAGTTCAATAAAAACTGAATAGATGATCGCTTTTTTGACTGCATTTGATTAGTTGCATAACTTTGGCAAGATTGTCACAGTGTGATCCAGTTAAGCTTTCAGGATTATACAAACACCAGCACCAATGAATCTCGGAATCAGACAACTGGGCTACTTACGCGCTCTCGTACATCTCTGACCACTTTTGCAGTCTCTCCCCATCCCACCACTGGAGTTAGCATTTTGTAGTTAGTGCAGTATTTTATGCCATTGACAAAGCAATGCAATCCGGACAGATTCCTGGCTTCTCTCCCCTCACAAGGATAGCGTGCCACCTCGTCGAGCCCCCAAGGATGCAGGCTGGGATTATTCTACATAAAGTCTCCCTTTGTGGCATCTGAAATAAAAACCTTTCCCCCAGAACTGCCACTGTTTTGATAGTGAATTCCATGCTGAGTTGTACAACTGGTTACTCAGTTCTTTGGCTGATTTTAAGAATTGCATTTAGAAGTTACTCTACATTAGAGGCATTTAGAAAAGATATTTATACCTGGTATTGGTACTCTTTCAAGTACTCTTTTAGTCTTGTTGGCAATGGCAGCTCCCAGATCTGATTTGTACATTTGTTTATAGTTATTCTGCAGCGGTGTTGCAGAGATGGAGCTGATGTATAGAGAGGTTTGTTCAAGTAAAGATGAACCGTCCCATTCGAAGGCGTTTCGGTTCTGTCCTTGCACATAAGCACGTAGTACTCAATCAAATGCACAACGCTGTTGAACTGCTTAAGTCTAGATCTGACGCAGGTGATAGAGTCCAGCCTAAACTTGCCGTCTTGATATTCAATACGTAGGTTGGTCGGTCCCGCTGATGTTTTTACCGAAATAGTCAGTAGATACTCTGAATGCGAACTGTCCCTAACCAAAAAAGTCCCTTCGGGAGCATCCTGTAACCTCTCCTTGGCTTCAGCAACGCTCATGTTGCCCCAGTACCATCCTGTTAAAAGAGGAGAGAAAGATGGGTTGTACTTATTGTCGTTTGCTTGCTCGCTCGTTTAAAAGCCTGCTCTTTGGCTGATGGATCCGTAGTAACCCATTTCTTTTGTTGTTTGAAGGCTGGAGCCCTGCAGGCACTGTGAGTTTTTATTTGCTACTGCGAATAACTTGCTTTACAGCGCATCCCCTTTCGACACAGTCCCCGGCTCACCGCTTGCTCCGGCTCTGTGCGTGCACACCCGCAGCCGCCCCGCACCTCCCCGCGGGGTGCCGCCGCCCGCCGCCCGCTCGGACCGGCTCCGCGCTCCCG
>VXAL01019619.1:119331-169343 GCA_013399475.1 Chauna torquata | reverse complement strand
CTTTAGCATCATTCTGTGATGCAAGGTCCATTTGGCTAAAATGGCTAAATTTTGCTTTCAAAAATGACTTAGGACTAAACATTCGAGGGAACAGAATACATTTTGGAAAGGAATCTGTACACTTTTAAGAAATTATGATTTTTTAGGCAGTGAGTCATGAAATTCTCATTGCAATATTTTTGAATATTGACGTGTGCATAAGAACTCAGTGACAAGACAGACAAGACTAGAAGAAACACCTGCTGATCTGAATGTATTTTTTTATTTTCCCAGACAGATGCCCAGGTTGTCTTGTTAATACACAAAGGAGTAGAGTGGTTTCTGCCAACTACTTTAGCAAAGTGTCACCTTTTCAACCCTAAAGCTCTCTTCAGGGGTAAATCTTTGAGGAGCTGGATCTTGCTGCTTTGCTTGCTCCCATCTCTCTCCTATTTCCTTTGCAATTAATTCATGGAGGCCTTCAAAAAAAAAAAAAAAAAAGCATTTGGGTTCCCTGTTCTGCCTTGGATGCAAGCTAAGAAAATCAGCTCAATATATTTTGTGTTTGCCATCAAAACTCCAAAAGTGCTCCTGAAAGTAGATGTCTTATACTGGTTTCTTCCTTCAAGATCTCCAATACTCCTTCCTCACACAGGCTTTGTGGGGCAATGGTAAAGCTCTAGGACAGCTGCTCTGTCCCTTACGAGAATAGAGAAGGGAGTCCTGTTGGGTTTCTCTGGATTGCACTTAAATTACCCACAAGAAGAGGAAGTTTTAGTTACTGCAAGTTTCATTCAATCCAACTGAAGATGCTGCTGCAATAACCTTTGCAACTAAGACACCTATCCCCATCCATGCAGCAACTGACCATCCTCTTTGGGAGAACAGGTTTCCAATGTGAGCATTACCTTATGCAGATCCACAGAATTTAGGTTTTGTTTTGTTTTGTTTTTGTTTTTGTTTTGTTTTTGTTTTTAACAAACTCTCTCTCCGTACATGTCTGTGCAACAAATCTCTGAATAGCAACGCTTCCTGTACTACCGCCATCAGTAACTTGACCAATGGAATAATGGTAGATAATAAAAAGTTAAAAAGTTCCCTAAGAAAGAAGCCAATGTCAATGCTAGTGGCATTTCCCTGTAGGATAGTTCAGGAAGAAGTCTTTATTTTGAAACAAAATCTAATTGGAATTTGTTTGGGATTCAACTCCCTTACTGACTTAATAAGCTGCTGGAAAGTCTAATAAATATTGACATGATCTTTTTTCCTTTGGCAGGGCATTGTAAGATCTCCGCTATACAGCTCAGCAATGACTCTCTGTGTTGCCTATGTCACAATATACAGGGGAAGAAAAACCATGGTCAGCACCCACTTCTACATGGAATTTTTAGTAAGTGTATTTCTAAATTTTCTGCAACCTGTTCAGCTGAAACTATCGTGAACTTGCTTTCAAGAAACGAGAAATTCACACTTCATTTCAGGGAATGCATCCTGCACAGCAGAAGTCTGGTACCTGCTCAGGTTTCACCCTCCCAAAGGAGGAGGACATGATGTAAACGACAGTTATGAATTGTAATGGCTGCACTTCGGTCTGTGCGTACGTACTCGATAGACTTCCTATTTCATCAGAGTCCTTCAGAATTAGAAGTTAAATTAACCCTAGTTACAGCAGATGAGAATATTAATTGCCTTTGAGTGGATCACAAGGAGTGAAAGGAGAAAACTGGGATAGGGGCAGGGGGTGGGGAATCAGAGGTAGAAAACTGAGTTTGTTTTGAAGCTTAATTGAGTTTTATTTGCAGATTTTTTCAGAAGGTATAAAATACAGCAACAAATAAATCCAAAGATTAGAATAAGTTTATACTTTCAGATAAAGATGATTCAGTGTCACTTTAAAGGGGTGATAAAAATTCACAGTATAATAAGAAAGAATAAGTAGAATAAAATTGGGGTTAGGGACTGCTTGGAAGAAAAAGGGGTGCTGTATAATCTTAGGTGATGATTTAGGGGGAACAAAGTGAATAATCACATGCCATTTCACAAGGTCTTGGACTCTTCTACTTTCATATGCATTCTGGGCTACAGTCTCACTCTGCTTATTTCTTAATCTCTGTACCTGCCAAGGTCTCACCCAGCCTCATGCCACTGTAGTAGTGGCTTTGGGGTTGCAGCTCTGGGGTAAATAAATCAGCTGAATCCTTGGGTACTGATGGGGGAGGATGATAGATTTAAAAACCAACACTGTTTTGTCCACATGTATTGCTTTTCAGCTGACTGCCAATGCTTTTTGGAAGAGCAAGTGTCTTTGTACTTAGTTCACAGGTGGAAGAACTGAATTAGTGGGAAGGAAGATGCCTGGCCCACCATATCTGAGGCAGAGAAAGAGTTAGACCTCAAGACCTAAAGTCTCTGGTAGTGAAATGACTTCCCAGCTCAAAGAGTCCGGCTCTGCAGCACAAAGCCAGCAGCATATATCTAAGTTTCCGTCTACCAGAACAAGACCAAGCAACACTGAATAGTGATGCTGCTGAATTTTGACCATGTTTTTCAGATGAAAAGTGAGCCCATGACGTGTTTAAGTGTCACTTCTCTGTGGAGTGTATGAGAATGGTACAAACTTCACTGGTCAGGATAACGGGCACAAAACTCCTGCGTCGTGGCTTCCCTACCCCAAACAAAGCAGCTCTGTTCCCTTGGCTCATGATGTGGCCAGAGCAGCATGAAGCTCTTTGAAAATATCAAACCAGCAATGGAGAAAAATCATAGATGTGTTTATCTCTAGGCTTCTGCAGGTATGCTGCTCACAGCACAGCACAGAGCCTTTCTGAGGTGCACTGGAGTTGCCCAACAAGCACCTGCAGCACAGATGTAACCTCAGCTAGAGGGTGCTTTGCTCCTGATTCAAACACAGTCATGTTCTACGATGACTTTATCTAAGGGGAAATAACTGCTACAAGGCACATGAGTGGCACTTTTCCCCCTCAACGGATAGATGGTTTCGGTGAGTGCTTTGTGCTTTAGCTTGGGTAAAAGTGCCTACAAAAAATGACAGATACAAATCGCAATAAATAACATTATGTTGTAGAAGGCACTCTTTATGGAAATGGTAGGAGGCCAATTACAAGAGTCTTTTAAGCTGCAACTAAAGAAAATAGTTTGGAAAACACTCAAACACTGGCAGGAGAATGGCCCAGATGTACCTAATATTTCTTTTTCTTCTTTTTCTCATTCACTTATTTTTTCAGTCCCTCTGTGTTTATGGAGCATCCTCAAGGCACTGAGCACGCTGCAAAAGCAAGAATGCAAATTTGCTCTTCGACTGGACATGTTCAAGCAAAACTCAACCCAGAAGAAAACCACACTGCTACGATAGAGGGGCCTGACAATTCAGCAACATACCCAACCTCTTCTGCCTGTACTTCATGCCAGCCAGCTTCATAATAACAACAAAGTCCAACAGAGTTTCTGAATTGGTGGGTTCATCGTTTACCATGACTACATGGCTTCTGCACAGGAGCTGACTTGTGCCTGGTCATACTGGCACATGAAAAGGAGAATGACAGTAGTTTATCCTTTTAGCAGAAGGTATCTTTTTCATGGAATCATAGAATGGTTTGGGTTGGAAAGGACCCTTAAGGATCATCTAGTTCCAACCCCCCTGTCATGGGTTGGGACATCTTCAACTAGACCAGGCTGCTCTATTTTTGGAGAATGCATACAGGTTATTACCAATCCAGTGGACTTAACACCAGATATGGCACTGCAAATCAGTTTACCTTTTTCAACAGTAAGAGCAGTCACTGCTGTTGGTCTGGGTACCATACAGTGCAGCAATGGGCAGCAATGCAATTTTCAGCCCTCCCTACCTTTTTCTTCCAAAGCACATCAGTAACACAAGGAGTCACCCTAGTTCCCAACAGCTTGCACAATACTTCCTGACTTTACCTGGCAAGCAGACTTAAAAGCAAAACCAAAAATGCCATTTAGGTCCTTCCGGGATATCTGGCTTAGAAATTTCACTGTAAAAAAACACTGTTCCTATAGCCAATTATACTCTTTATAGGTCTTTTTGCTAAAAACAGTGTAAATTCTTTTGACAGAAGGAAATTTGAGTTCACTCTCAAATATCCTGACTGATATCCAGATAATACTTTGATAGCAGAGATAGGTGCTAGTCACAAAGTTTTCAAATCTCTCAAGGATCTTCTGTGGGTGCAAAGTTTAGATGGAAAAATTCCATCTAAAGACTTTTTATTGCATAAGGGTGGAAACCCATGTCTTCAAAAATTTTAGAGACTGGACGGACAAGAGAAGGAAACAATCTAATATTCAAAAGTGCCTGTAATCAGTTCACCTTACAGAGTTACCTTGCACTGGCATTGATTTGCAACTGTTTGACCCTTTTATAACAAAACTGTCAAGTTTTTGTGTTTTGATCTCATAAGAATTGACCTTTGGTCATAAGTTTTCGGTTAAGAATGTGCTTGTGATAATCCAGCCACCCAGCCCAGTTCAACTTGCACTTATACACAGGTAGAATAACCTCTCCTGTCTATGGATGAGGCAGAATACAGCAGATAGTTTCCCATCTCGGAGGGCGGTTTCCAATCTGTCCTGTATGCCAGAAAAAAAAGAGATACCTCTTATGGACCAGTTGGTTTAATGTGAGCATGAGGCATTTTGTTTTTCAAGTCCATGAAGTTAAGAGCCATTAAAAGGAAGCTGCTTATTGACAAGCTATCAAATAAATTTCAAATGCATCCTGCTGTGTAGCCGTCTGATGAAGCTGAATGGGAAAGTTAATGACCCTAGCAACATACTTGCCATAAAATATGGCCTTTATTTCAGTACTCGAGGTTTATTCTGTAGTGGAGTAAGGAAGGCAAATGTAATAACGACCCGTTTCCCTCCTGCACAGAACTGCACACATACGTATTGGTTACAAACCAGACAGCAGACTCACTCTTTATAGACTGCCAAGCACTTCTACAAGCTTGGTAGCAAAACTGAGCTAGCAGTCTGTAGCAAGCAAAGCAGCTTATGATTTCCTTGAATTTCTCTTATTTGGAGTTATTCTTCAAATATGGAGTGGATCATCAGTTGGGGTGTACCAGTTAATTAGCCCTGCAAGTTTACTCCTGCTGAGAAGCTGACCCAGCTGTTATAAATAATTCAGAGCCTTTTCATGCTCCGTGTGCTGCAGTGGTGTAACTATCTGTAGTTTTGCTAATAATGACATCTCTTCCCATCATGTGACCAGCTAGGATAAAAATCAGATATTTATTTTGATTAGCATTGCAGTTCACATGGCATTGCTTGTGTCCTCTAATTGGATAAAAATAACTGAAAATATGATTTCCCATAGTAAGAATGCATTTGAAAATAATTTTTCTGGCAGAGACTTTTTTTTCTCCTTCTTCGTCTGTATAGCATCCAACACAGTAGCAGACTGCTCCCTGACCATACCTTTAATGTTAGCAAACTCAAATAATAGTTTCTAGCTGAAATATACCCAAGTGCAGAGAGCAACTTGCTCTTTAAACTCTCAAAGTGAAGGATATAAACCATTTATTCTTGCAATGGAATATATTACACATTCTACAAACCTTCTCTACTACTTGCTAAAGTATCGACTGTTTAGCACCGCTGTACAAGGTAAGAACTGAATGCAAAAAGAACATGAAGGCATTAGGCACATTTTACTCATAGATGTCTCACTTAAACTGACAGCTAGAACAAACACTCCTGTACGTGTAACAGTACATCTGTCTCAAATCCCATATACACAGTCAATAATACTGGCACTTATGGCCATATTCTTCCAATTACAGAAGTCAACTGAAATGGAAGTCCCACAAATCACACTGTCCAAGCAAAGTTACTCAATGACTGGACTTATTTTTATTTTTTATTTTAGCTGATGAGAAGGCCCCAGTGGCAGCAGAAGAGATGGCCAATATGGAAGGGAGATTTAGGGGAAAGGATTTTTTCCTCCAAGGTTGATCATTTCTGGGGAGCAGCATGAAAGAAAAGGGGGAGATAAAATCTGAAGTCTCCACCCATTCAAAGTCCCACTCATCCTTCTTAGTGACCTTGTGATGGTTTAACACTGATGGGCAGCTCAGCTCCACCATGCCACTCTTTCACTCCCCTTCCTCAAAAGAACAAGGGGAGAAAATACAATGAAAAAAGCTCCTGGGTTGAGATAAGGACAGGAAGATCACTCACCAGTTACCATCACGGGCAAAACAGACACAACATAGGTGGATTAATTTAATTTATTGCGTATTACTAACAGATCAGAGCAGTGAGAAACTAAAAGCAAACTAAAAACACCTTCCTCTCCCATTCTCCCTCTTCTATCTCCTCCTCCTGAGCAGGGCAGGGGAACGGGGAATGGGGGCTGCGGTCAGTACATATCGCTTCGTCTCTGCTGCTCCTTCATGGTTGTTCTCTGCCCCTGCTCCACCGTGGGGTCTCTCCCACGGGATGCCGTCCTTCCCGAACGGATCCTGCATGGGCTTCCCACTGGCTGCAGCTCTTCAAGAGCTGCTCCAATATGAGTCCGTACCATGGGGTCCATCCTTCAGGAGCAAACTGCTCCAGCACGGGTCCCCCATGGGTGGCAGCTCCCACCGCATCACCTGCTGCTGAGTGGGCTCCTCTCCACAGGCTGCAGCTCCAGCCCAGAGCCTGTTCCTGCGGGGGCTCTCCATGGGCTGCAGCCTCCTTCAGGCCACATCCACCTGCTCCACCATGGGCTCCTCCATGGGCTGCAGCGTGGAGATCTGCTCCATGTGGTACCCCATGGGCTGCAGGGGGACAGCCTGCTCCACCATGGGCCTCACCACGGGCCGCAGGGGAACTTCTGCTCCGGCACCTGGAGCACCTCCTGCCCTCCTTCTGCACTGCCCTTGGTGTCTGCAGGGCTGTTTCTCTCTCCATGTTCTCACTCCTCTCTCTCCCAGCTGCTGTTGCCCAGAAGTTTTTTCCCTTTCTTAAATCTGCTCTCACAGAGGCACAACCAGCATCATTCACTGGCTCAGGTCTGGCCAGCGGCAGGTCCCTTTTGGAGCTGACTGGAGCTGGCTCTTATTTGACATGGGGCAGCTTCTGGGCTTTGCTCACAGAGGCCAGCTCTGCAGCACCCCCAGCTACTAAAACCTTGCTACATAAACCCAATATAGACCTACCCTCATACTGTCCCAAATACACCAGTTTCGCTCATTCAGATTAATTTCTCCTTAAACCTACTTGTTGCTACACTAGTATTTAGTGTTGCTGCCACCTGCGTCTTTGGGATGACAATAATCAAAATCTGCATCCATGTCTGGATGCAAAAAAAGTAAGCATCATGAAGCTCAAGCTTATCATATTGTGATAAACATCGTGATGTGAAGGAAACCAATAGCTCAACAACACCCCAAACCAATCACATGAAGAAGCTGGGAGGGTTTACACCAGGGAAAAATATCATACTCAAAACACACTTTTTCCTACATTTCTTTTTTATCTAAGAACTTGTTACCAGCCAAAGTCAGGGTGGGATAGCATAGCTAAGTTTTGCACCCCGTGTGGCCATCCTGATGTATTATATTCTCACATTATGGAAAGTCAAGACGGTGCTGAACGAAGTGGTATTTCAACCTCTGCCAAATTTATCTCAGGTAGATATGGCCATCTAATCAGACTTTTAGGACCTTGTCTAATTACCACCTGACTGCATGCATCATCTACAGCGTAGGCATTAACATCTACAAGCCACCTCTGCATCTTTCCATAGCCAGCTGGAGAGTAGTCCCTATGTCAGCAGAGACCAGGAAGAGACCTCTTATTTCACTGAGTAGTTCTGTGTATTTGAATGAAATACAAAAGCACGCTGACTGTAACCAAACCTCTTATAATTATAAAGGGAGCTTAGATATAAACACCTAAAATGAGGTGAGATGTATGTTACCCTTAATTTAAGCAATAGAGTGAAGGAGGTATTTCCAGAAATCAAGAAATCCCACCTTTGCTGCCTCATAAAAGACGGAATGAAGAAGATGTATTTCTTTGGTATCCTACAAGTCTAGACTGATTTATAATTATTAATCATATTTTATATCATATTTATATCATATCTTATTTATATCATATCATATTTATAATGAACATCATATTTTAATGATTAGTTGTGTTTACATTTTTTAAAATAAAGAACATTATGGGTCTTCTGGCCAGATATATCACTAAAGAAGTGCTTAACTTCTGGGGAAAAGAAAGGAGGTTAAGAACTGAAGAACCCTTTAAAACCTGGTCTTTTAATTAGTAGGATGAGCTGATAAGATCTTTCCATGTGTACTGAACCGTCTGGGTCACATCTAAAATGAAATGCACAAGCTTTTCTCCAGATGTCCTTCTTTGGGCTAATATAGGCTTCCCTTTCTCAGGAACTGAGTGCCTGTTTTGACTTCACCACAGGCTGGTCAAACACAAGTCAGCTTTTTTTTTTGGAATCATCTGCATTACCATCACAGAACTTGAGTTAATAATCCTGGCTGAGAGGCTCGGTTCTCTTGGGTAACACCTAAATACTATGAAGATGAGCACAGGCTCCAACCGGTGTCTGCACTGCACCACTGGCCATTTCATTCCCAGAGGCAATTTAGGCTGAAAAAGGCTCTGTCATTCTCTCTTTGAGTGCTGAGCTCCAGGTTGCAGTGCTCAGTGTCCCAGCAGTAAATCCCAGTCCTGTAAATACGCACACCCACACACTCGGCTTTTATCTCCCAGCAGGCAGCCACACAACAGCAGCCCCTGAAGGAAGGGAACTTTCTACCATCCATCACTGGAGATTGACTTATGCCACAAAGCAGGCACTTTACAGCCCCTCCTGGTCACTGGGGGAGTGTTTTGTTTCTGTTCGGTGGTAATTCCAGCTGAAATGACTGTGCATATCCAAGTGCCAAGGGCTGTTGCTAAAACTGTGTCCTGCATGTGTCTAAATCAGTAATCACATTTTTCCTCCACTGAGGCGACATCTCCACAAGTAAATTAAGGAAGCCTGAGAGCATTTTCCAGCACTGGGGCCAGCAATGAGCTGTGTTTATACAATTAAACTCTTTTAGTGTGTGAAGTGGCTGCATCCAGACTGCCTATTGGGAATGCTTTTGGGGCTGTGCCAGCTCTCAGCTGGTGTGCAGGAATTGCAGGGACAGTGGCCAAACTAAAACCACATCAGTGACCATTGTAAAAATGTGTAGCAGCAAGTTCTAGTGCCCAGAAATCTTTCCGAACCACGTAAACTCCCCTGGGCAAATGGAAGATATCTAAGGAGAGAGGGCTGAGGATTTTCTTTCATAGATCTTCCATTTACTGGGTTTTGCCTTCATAAAACAGCCATTTTTCCATGTAGAATATGAAGTGATGAAAGCATTGTGAAGCATGTGGATTTGGAAGTACACCCGGTGTGTTGCTGTGCTATTAACATGCAAAAAACCCTTTCTGTCATCAGCTTTGTTATAGCTCATTGAAAGTAAAGCTCTACAGAGTAAAACTTGGAAAGAAGGTGACTGTTTATTTCACGTCAGTTTTTTTTTCCAAAAATTTTGTTCTAGAAACTCTCACAGTGATAATTATTAATTAATGAAANGATGGAAATGTGAAGTTATCTTAACAAACACAAAGAGTCACTCATTGTTATGTTTAACCTTTGTGGCGATATGGAGCAAATAGCACACTCACTCAGAAGGAAATAACAATGCTTCTTATTAAAGATAATTGTTTCCATGGGATTGTAGGGCTGAGAGCGTAGAGACAATAAAGTTCCTAGCCAAAACGTCACTTCTTCTTCTTGCTTTATAATCGCCCATTGTACAGCTGTTTTGCTCACAATGTGGGTGGCAGATCTCTATAATAGGGCTTTACAACCTCTAAATTTGCTAATGAAAAGTATTTAATCCCTTCTTGCCAAGACAAATCTTTAATTGGTAAGTCTGGTGGTGCTGCTGCGCTGCAAGCATTATATAAGAAGCCAGGCTCCTTGCTCATGCACTCGGACACCATGGTTACCAGCAATACTATGCATAACAGTGAGGAGCACGAATTCTGAGCTCTTGTCACTGTCAGAGCTGGCAGGATGATCAATGATTTGTATCCTTTTTCCAGACACAAACTTCCATCTCCTCAGTGAGGCAATTACTAAAATACCAACACAGTCCTTAGAAATGGAGTTGGTTGACTCCAAACATAAGGGCTCATCATTACATATGATGAAAGGAGACAGGGTGTTTAGATCATGCTGGCAGTTAAAAATCCTTCCTGTGAAATGACAATTATTATGTGTTAGATTAGAAGGATCAGGAATTTCCAGCATCTAGACAAACTGGAAGGCACCAGCTTTCCAGTGAACATTTCATGGAGGAAAACTCAGGAATTAGAGGCTCTATAGACTTGAACTTTTTGTGGCTTCTGTCTGAAGCTGACACCAGAGACAGCAGTGAAAAGAAAATAAGAAAAAAATTATGTGAGCATCATTCAGGGTAAGGAGAAAATATAGAACAGAATTAGATTCTTCTTAGAAATGCTTAATTATCACTTGCAGAGAGAGGGTGATCCTATACCATCCATCTAGGGTATTTTTTGGTTCATAAGATGACACAAGACATCCAGAGGAGCGGGATGAAATCTTTTACTTATACCTTTTTGCATTGTTGTTTCCTTCTGATCAAAGAGGTCAACCAGCTGGTGGTAACTTGATGCTGCCAGAGGTCAGCAGATCCTTCTGAACTCTCAGTAGGAGACTGCTGCTGACCAACTGTCCATGATGCTTCCAAAGGCAATAACTTGTAGTCAGAACCAAGCAAATGCTGAACTCATATCTCAGTGGGCTCCCCAAATCTGGGTTCTCAACTCAGAACTCTCTCTCTTTAGGCTGCCTTCTCTTCTGAGCTCAGTAACAGCCCAGCTCCCAAGTCCAGAGACACATCTCCAGTTTTAATTTTTCTTCATTTCAATCACCACATATAATATATGAATACCTTTTTGCATTGTGTTTCAGGATTAAAAACACCCATGAGAAGTAAGACCTCAAAATGAGACACTTAGAAGGGAAGAGCCATGCCTCTTTCCTCTAAATGCAATAGTCTACTTTAGCAGGAGATGAATTACAGTCCCTCAGGTCTATGGATTAGATTTTTATTAATCATAATGGGAGCCTGGACATCTTAATCCAGATAGAGACATTTACTTTATAGATTCATAACAACAGGGGAGGTGACTTCCAACCCTAGTTATATTCACTGCCAAAGAAACTTATCAATTCTTAACAAGTGACTCCCTCTCGCTTGCTTTAGTTTAGACTTGGTGCCCATTGAAATATCCTAAACAATGTGAAGCAGCCCCGGCAGAAGGGCCATGAAAACAGTAATGGAGACTATTCAACAGCTTTGTGATGATGGGTCTCTCGTCGGAGCCAGATGTGTGTTTCTGCAGAGAGAAAACGGTCTGAACAGACAGCTACTGCACCCTCCGTGAACACCCAAATTAGTAGGTTAGTAAACACAGCAATCTCCAGATTCTACTGTTACCAAATACATTTTCCAGTGTCTCATTAATTTATGTATTTAACATTTATTTATTTATACCCTTTATTTATTTATACCCTTTATTTAACATTTACAAGTATTTACCCAAACATAGACAATGACCAGACTGTTAAACCCAGCTTCACAAAATATTGATGAAATGGAAAAAAACACGGTGATAAAATTTCAATTCATTCCAAAAAGTTATGCTAGATTGGCCAGCTAGGAATAAACATTGTGCTGTGTGTAGAGATACATATAGATGCAGCTACATTCATTCCCTTACCAAAAATGAGCAAGTGGAAAATAAGGCAAGCTTACTCTTCCATCACATGTAACATTTTTTTTTTTACTTCAGAACTAAAGAGAATATATCTGTGCATAAACTGGGAATGATAAAAAGTCCCTTTCACTCTCTGATTACTCTTTGCTGACGCTGCGTGCAATATAAAAATAGCCCATAGACTTTGTAAAATTCAACAAATTGTGGATTTTTGACAGCAATGATTTTTGAAAGCAGTAATTTTTGAATTTAGGAACATTTTATTTTATTTACTGTCATAAGTGAAACAAGGCAGAAAAAAAATAAAAGTCTTTTTTGTAAAACCACAAGTTTCACTGCAACAAAATTAAAGGATACAGATTTGACATAGGAGCAAAGGATGTAATAACAATATATGTGCTTTTTTTTTTTTTTTTTTTTGAGATGGGGGAAATGAAAGAATGAACTAATTGCATTTTTATCTTAAAAAGAAGTTAATATATTACCATTTCAAAGTGGGATTTACATATTCCATCACTTTGTAAAGATTAGCTTTTTCTTTGATAGTTTTTTTTCCTCTCATTTTATTATTCTGCCTTTTGAATGAGATACTCAAGTAAAATTAAAAAAAAAAAAACCAAAGCCCATTCCCTTGCAGTCATTAAAAGATCCTGTGACACTTTCCACAAGAGCAGAAAGTGTTTTAAACATCAGTGTCCTGGCAAAAATCCAACTTGGGTAATTACATTCCTTCCTGCCTCAAAGAAATCCTTTCCTCAAGCTATAATTTCATTTAGAGACATTGTTCCACACTTCTCCGCCTGAAAACGATTGCTCCGTGATCTCAGCTGCCACATTGCACGGAGCAAATTGCTGCATTTTTAGTGCAAGTAACTATTTTCTATGGACTTGCTGCCATTCAGACTTCCACACTGTGCATCTGAGTCCAATACACAGTATGCAAGCTGCCTGCTCACAGCATGCACCCAAGTGAAGCCCTCAATATGCTGTATACAGTTGAATTCTATAGGAAGTGTACAGAATATTGTTTTATAGTTCACAAAACCACAGCTGCAGTCATTTGTCATTTGCAGTAAACGGGCACCTTGTGGTTGCCACTGTTTTTAGCAGGAAAGTTAGAGGTAAATAGAGTTGACAGATTAGATGACCAATTTTCTTTCCAATAAAACATTATAATGAATGATTCTTAAAGCCAAAATGGCTATAGCAGACTTCAGAGAAAAATATTTTCCTGTAAACACAAAGTGCATCGTACTACTGTTGCTTCCTGTGAAAAGCTCTGATTCCTCTTCACACTGAGCATGATGGGGGGAGATCTCCCTCTACCTTTTCAGACTGTCTCCATGGAATTCAAGTTGGAGATTATACTTTCCATCTGCATAATTTCTTCATTAATGAAGTGGGAGCATCTTCTGTAATTGTAGACAATTAAGAGATCTACATCTAATCTAAAGTAAATTTCAAGATCCCCTTTGCCGTCAGTGGAGAGAGAGACTCACGTAGGTAAATCATCCCTTCATAAGATTTGTGTCCAAGATTATGAATGTACTGCCCAATCCCTGAAGTTACTATAGATAAGTTATGCAAGGCACTGGACTCCCCAGTTGCTGAAGTTGGGCGAGATGACTTACACCCAGAATGCAGAAACCTTGGATGTGAATCAAAACGCAGGGTGTTGAAATGAACAAAGAGTTGCTGTAGCACAGCATGAGTAAATGGCAAAAGCTGGCTTCCAACTTGAAGAAAATAAAGTACTCCTGTGTACAAGAGTACGGTCCTGCCCTCTCCAGGGGGCTGGATCATACGGCATTTTTATGAGCCTGCTTAAGGGAAATGTTCTACTTACTAAGCAACAAAGCTTGTGCCCTCCAATGCCAAGGTCCTACAGACATCTCAGCACAACACCTCTGGGTATTGTCAATCCTCAACTTCCAGAGGTTTCAACGGGGGACTGGTGTACTGACAACCAAAGGGGTTCAGCATCCGAGGCAATATATATGAATAGAAAGAAAGGTTCCCGCAGTCTTCAGCAGGTGCTACATTGGGACCAAATTCTCAGCTTGATATCTTATGAGGGAATTTTCCTTTTTCTGAATGGGACTGTGTCAGGAGGATTAAACTCTGACTTTTCCAGCTTGGAAAGAGATTATGTCCTTGATTTGATGTCACTATTTCCCCTCCCCCCAGTTAAACCAAAAACTCAGTACAAGGGTAAGAATGAGAGAGCAAGAGGGAGAGAGAAAAGAATTAAGGAGAAGCTGACCGGAAAAGCCAAGCAGTTCAAGTCTTTTAATTTAGTATTTAAAAGATTTTCTGTGAGTCTGCTTCTCAGAGATATGACTGTTAAAGAAAATGGATTTTCCTACTCGCAGCCAACCACAATATATGTGTATATTTATACACACACACAAGCACACATGCACAAATATACAGAGAGGAGGAGGAGAAAAATTTATATTGAAAAAAGATGTTGAAGTTGTATCAAAATAACAAGAGGAAGAAAGCATCTTTTTTGAGAAAATCCATTTTCTAAATCCATGACTAATCTCTGCAGAACACACACACGCACATACACACACACAGAAGAGGGTAAAGAATGAAACAATAGAGCTATATTTAGAAACATATTCAGCTCTTGGCATATACACTCAGGACTGCAGCTAACCCTTCCAGGTGCCCATCCTTTTTTAAGTGTGTTTTTAAATAATTTATTTTATCACGCTGTTAGCAAAATAAATAAATGAACATCCAAACCCCACCAAAAACCAGCACAGGCATCTTGTGGAAGGGAAGGTTGAGATAAAATACCAGACAAAACTAGAGGGGGGAAAAAGAGCTCACCATAGAGGACAACGAGACATTCATGGTGCCATTAACAGCTTGAATTCAAACACAGCCTTAGGACTTTCTTCCCACTTTTCGCAGAAGGCATCACTGAAGGCTGGAAAGGTATGCTCAGGTGGCAAAGAGCGGGAAGGTAACATAAGAAAACAGAAGAGTGGGGGTAATTATTTGGCTGAGATTCAGATGCTCAGGTTGTGTTTGTGGCTGTGGTCTCCAAGGGAGCCCAGAGCTGTTTGGCCATGCTTCCAACCCATGCAGTGTCATCAAGGTCCCCCTTGTCATTAATACAGATTTCACTGATCACAAAACAGCTAGAGATTCAAATCATTTAGGTTGTAAGGGATTTCTGGAGGTCTCCGATACAACCTGTCAGGTGGAGTAGGGCCAGCCTCAAAGTTATATGCAACGCACAACTCTCCTTGCTGCATCTGGGTTCCACAAGAAGAGCCAAGTACAGGCAGGAGGGAATAATCTCTCCCATGCCCTAAGGCATTGGGCTACTTAATGCAGCTGGTTAGCTGTGATTTCTCCAGCAGAGAAGTTTTTAAATAAACACTTACTTTCACACATCAAAATGCATACACACAGATACAATTTTGCATGTCCACTGAGGTTACATGGACACATGCACAAAAAAAAAAGAGAATAAATAAATGTGATGCATGTTCACTTGTCCTTATACACTTCAACAGAATAATTTCCTTTCCTATAGTTCGGTTTCTGTACTAAAGACACCCAGTGCCCAGATCAGATAAAGGCTGCGGGACTGCATGAGGTCCAGGATCACCAGCAGACCAAAACCTGATCTCCTGATCTGGTTCACATTGGTATGTTGGGGAGGACAACATTAAGTGTGATGGGGTTATATGGTGCAGTCACTGCAATTGATCACACACATTGCAAAAGGTCTCTGCCCAGTTGTTCACATTTCGCCAAATTCATTCAGCTGCAGCCTTGCTGCTCCTCATCTGGGAGGAGTCAATTCCTAAATCCATATTTTGTCTTCCTATCTAAAACAGTCCAATTTCCAGAAGAACAGAAAAGCAGAGAGTTAATAATAATAATAATAATAGCAATAATAATGCATCATTTGCAGAAAAGAGGGACACCTAGATTTGGAAGATTTGGCCTTTTCAGACAGGTCTGAAAATGTAGATCACCTGTTGCTGGGCACAGAAAGCTTCCATCCCAGCTCTTTTTCTGCTAACTTTTTGGCTAGTCATTCTCTTTCTCCTTTTAGCTCTTGCCTTTTCAAGCTCCAGCCTGCCTTTTCTCAGCCAGCTCTGTATTCAAAATGACTTTGGGACATGCTTGCAGGGAGTAGGCTTGAAAATAAACACGGCGATATTCACTAGGAAGATGCTTCAGGCTGCAGACTCCCCTCTGGATGATAAGGATTTAATTATTGCATGCTGGCCCTCCTCACCATCTTACTAGCTGTAATAGGTGCCAAAGTTTCATCATTCTTCAAACCTTTTCCCAAGGTATTTTAATCTTTATCCTGGAGATAGGTATATGCAGGTATGTGAGTATCTTCCAGCTTTAAAGGGTTACATTTTTGTTTGTTCTATTAACTCTACTGATCAGCAGAGGAATTATACATGAACTAAGCTTGAGAGGCTATAGGGAATTCAAGGTTTTATCTGGTATTGTGTCTTCTGGTAAAATAATCCCATTATAGGGAACCCTGCAATGGTTTTGATTTTAAGCATAGGGTGTGTTCGTTTTGTGATCCTGACAGCTTTATTTCACCCAAACCTGGGGTTTCTCTCTAATCCTGAGCAAAAGGATTTTACGTGGGAAAGAAAGAGGCTGCAGCAATGAGGACAAAGCACCATCCCACGGCAGGATTTCTCCTCAGGCTCATTAAGTGACTTTGGGCATGACCATCCATGTTATATTTTATAATGGTTCTAAAGTCACCTTGATTACAGTGTGTCTGTATGCTCCTCAAGTGTCTCTGCACTTCCTACCACTAGAAAACACACTACATGGTTTATGAAGAAATACTGTAAGGAAAACAGTGTCATTAAGACATCCGGACTCCAGAAATGTGAATTTTACAATTTACACTTGAAAGACAATAAAAGTGAATCTTTCTAGACCATCTAAAGGTGAATGGCTGGAAAAAGGATGTTGTGAAAGTCACATTGTGGAACTCAGGGCAAAGGCTGTTATTGGGATTTGGGTAGTGGTAATGGTATAAACCAGTAACACAGCCAGGATAGGTATCAAAGCAGTTATCCAGGATCCTGGGTGGACTTTGCAGTAAACAGAGTAGTATCTGCCATAGCTAGCACAAAGCTGGTTCTGCCATTTCTTTACAAGCTACAACACACCAGAATACCCTATGGCATGCAGTACTCCAGCTTAACTGCACACTGCCTTCCTCACATGTGTGCATCCTTCATGCAAGGAATGGCTTGATATAGGATATCGTTGTGAAAGTTACATGGGCTCAAGGGAAAACAGAATATATGTATGAAAGAAAAATCTGTTTTGAAGTAGTAAATACATAACAGAAATCACAACCAATTCAGAAAGTCCATGAGACATGGACGACTGCTCCCTCAGAGGAAATGGCATATGTGCTTGTACTCTTCTGGTGCTGTCAAAGAGAGAAGAATGAATTGAACTGAACTTTGATTTGACTCCATCCATCCATTCTTGTTTACCTATGCAAACTCAGCTGTTAACTGAAATTAACGGCTGTCCGTAAGTTATTTTCCCTGCATGAGAAAAAGGAGGTGGGCTGATTTTTGACATGTCAACAGATATGTTTCCAGCCCCAGTATTTCATCCTAATGCTTTGAAACTCCACTGTGTTCAAATCTTTAAGGCATGTGACAAATGAAGACAAGTGATGGTCACTTCTCCCCAGTTGTTCCATGCTTGGAAACAAAAGTCATTTGTAAAAATACACCAACTTCAGAGGTAATCATTCTGGGTAGTGAAATTATGGGATTCAAAGGATAGACAAACAGAACAGAGAAAGTTAATTTCTTTTTCTGTGCCAAGACACCTTCGGTTTCTTTCATGTCTGTCAGTAAAGGGGCCATTTGTACTGGCTACTGGATCAAGACAAGGCTACAAATCAATAAAGCTTCAAGGAAATGTGTTGCGTATTTTCCTTCTTCAATGTAGTTGTTATTGGGTCAGTAAACTCTAAGTTATAGAACTGTATCTACAGCTGCTGTAAACTGACTTAAGTGGATTGTTACTGCTTACACTCTAACTGAAATTTAGTTCAGCTGATGCACACTCAATAGGTGAGGTACTGTATTGCACCACCTTGATTTGCTTCAAAGGATGTTTCTGTGTGAAGTTTCTAGCAATTTATTGAGACCCGCAGGGTAACAGAATCTGATTCTGCTATAGCAAGCCTCTGTCACCTGACTCCTCACAGACATATATTAAGCTCCATGAAGCCCCATTTTGGTTTCTTCTTGCACCATTGTTCCTACTAAAAATCTGTTTCTGGAACATGAGTGTGTTAATGATTAGGAATGCTCTTCTAATCGCCAGCCTAAATTTATTCATGGGCAGTTTATACCTCATTTGCTCTTCTTCAAACATTGTCTCCACACTTATTCTCTTGCTATTACCCCTTCTTGACTTTGTACATAGTTCAGACCTTGTAATGAACTCTCTCTCTGTTAAGCGCATCAATTACAGAAACTGTGTCTGAGCAGGAGCTCCACTTTGAGCATGCAACTGGGACTCCAGGAGGTGCTTAGGCACTTTCTGAATTGGAGCTTTAAATGGTGGGATTGTACCAATAAAGTGAAGAAATGTTCTCCACTAACCATTTCACCCTGAAACAGGAAAGAAAGTGAACTAAAGCAATTGGAGCTTGGGGAAAGGAGGGAGATACTGCATTTCTTGCTTGTCTTTCTTTCCACTTCCTCTCAGTTTAACTGGGGTACAAGTCACTGATTGCTGGGAGGGTAAATAGAATGAGATCTTCTGTCTTTATCTTCTGAAGCAGCCACTACTGGCCCATGTCAGAGAAAAGATACCAGACTAGATGAACCTTTGATCTGACGTAATGTTGTGGTTTAGCCCCAGCAAGCAGCTAGGTGCCACACAGTTGCTCGCTCACTCTCTCCAGGTGGGATAGGGAGAGAATCAGAAAGGTAAAAGAAGTGTGAGAACTTGGGGGTTGAGATAAAGACAGTTTACCAGGTAAAGCAAAAGCCACACATGCAAGCAAAGCAAAACAAGGAATTCATTCACTACTTCCCATGGGCAGGCAGTGTTCAGCCACTGCCAAGACAGCAGGGCTCATCACGCATAATGGTTTATTGGGAAGACAAACGCCATCACTCCCAACGTCCTCCCCCTTCCTCCTTCTTTACTCCAGCTTTTATTGCTGAGCGTGGCGCCACATGGTACGGAATAGCCCTTTGGTCAGTCTGGGTCACCTGCCCTGGCTGTGTCCCCTCCCAGCCTCCTCACTGACAGGGCAGCACAAGAAGCAGAAGAGTCCTTGGCTCTATGTAAACACTGCTCTGCAACAACCAAAAACATCACCACTGTTTTCATCAAAAATACAAACCACAGAATTTTGTGAGTCTCTGTGAAGAAAATTAACTTTGTCCCAGCCAAAACCATGACACCTAAGCATGGCCACTTTTATGTTATTCACTTGTATCAGCTCATACAGTTAAATCAAAAGCAGGGAAATTCTAATTCAATTCACAGCATAGGAGGGATTTTCTCTGAAAAAGAAATAGTAGTAAAAAATCAGTTGAAAGAAAGTTGTCCAGTTTTAAGGAAAATGAGAGTTTTTTTTGACGCTATTTATGCTCCCCAAAAGAATCACAGTTTGTAGGCTTGGTCATAAATAGCACTCAGTTGAGACAATGTTTTATTACGGTGCAGGGAAAGTTGTCATTTTCACAAGAGTTTTCATCCAGAGGTGGCTCAGAAATAGAATTTCTGTCCCCTGGGAAATTTAAGCCTCTCAGGAAACAGTTTTCATTTGTCAAAGAAAATTTCAAAATTTACCACACAGTGTAAATTGCCCATCAAAACTGATTCAACCGTCAAACATTTTTAGTTTGTGAAGTAGAATAGTACATCTAATTCAGGAAAAGAAATGATGTTAAACATAATTTCAAGACAAAATTAGAATGATTAAAATCACTTAGCAAAATGAGACAGCTTATATGAAAATAAAAAGAACTGGGTTTTGATCTGTTTTTACAGTTCAAAATTGCAGTATTTCAACAGAAGTGCTGTTGTTGTTTTCTTGAAAGAAAAATGGTTGGTCAAAACCTTTCCAGCAAACTCTGTTCATATACATGCTGGCCAAGAGACAATTATAAGTATATAAAAATGGGGTAGCACTAAATGTGATCATTTATAGAGATATGAAGGATATCATTGGCTTTGACCAGATCATCTTCTACAGATTGACTTCACCCACACCAGGGCTGGTTCCTGACCCTCAGATCTGGCAGTGGAGCATGCTCATGTCCACATTGCACAGGGCAGGCTCTTCAGCATGGCAGACTGTCTACTCTGCACTAGGTGATACTTCACTTCAGGTGTCCTCTGAGTCCTTTCCCAGGCCTCTCTGAACTTAGGATGTATAAGCACATTTTGTGTGCTTTTACTTTCAGTCCAGAGGATCTGAAATAATTCGAATTGTGTTGTAGCATACCACGGTTGCATATTTCTAGAGCAAATCTGAAAGTACGTGCCAGGCAATGTTGCATGAACTGGACTCAGGACGGTGCTGAGTGACTGTATATGGAGAGAAAAGAGGGCAAGGGAGAATCTGGAATAGTGTTGAAACCCAAATCTGATTGACTTCTGCACTGTCCTATGGGTCTTCTCCCTGGCGTCATCTCCAGATGCTGCCTGCATTCTTACAGCCTTTTCTTCAGCCTCCATCAGACTCTCACAGGCAGCACCCTCAGGCAAATGTGTTTCATCTTCCAGCCATCCCACTGTGTAATAAATCTTTGCGTGAGGAACCCTTCCCAGATAAACCCTGCTAACCTTTTTTCTGCCTTTCTTTTTTCTTTCACAAAGCCTACACTCTATTTCTTTGCACCTGAATCCAGCAAATTCCAGTGAGATGATAGTTAGCCCTGAATGCATTTTTACTTTTGGGGAGTTCACCTTTCTCCATGGTCTGCTGCTTAAACAGAGGCTGGGCTGCTCAAGGCAAAAATGAATACTGACCTGAGGAATAATATTGCTGAATGGCAGAATAACAGAATAATAGCACTATCCCTCCAGCACTGGCAGCTGCTGATGGAAGAACAGAGGTATGCACAGAGCCTTCACTCAAATTAACACCTCCCTGAGACATACCTGTAACGTCTTATTGTAAATAATAAAATCTACTTCAATAAAATCTGGCAGACATTTTAGAAAGACATCAGCATCATGATATTAAAGTTGATCTCTAAATCAAACCAAGAGCAAGCGTTTTACATCCATCAAATATCATATGGAAAAACTTCAGGGAAGGTGACCTCTAGGCAACATTTCTCTAATTTTTATCCTCATTTCTGAAAGGTAATCTTAAAACTATGGCCAAAATACAAGCTTCTGAGTTCACAGAAACCCGAGTGTTTGAGGAAAAAGAAAAAGATCAATTGTTAATATTCAACTCACTGTGCAGCATAACCGCCAGTGCTTACAAAAAGAACAGCAGGAACATCATCATTTTTACCAATGTCTGCACAAGACATGGACAAACAGGCAGCAGGACTCCCTCAAGGTCTTTGAACATGACCATTTCTTGCTGTACCAGGTTGCTGCTCATGTCCTCTGAGCCCACCTCTCATCTCTCTGTGCTCTCATGGCTTTAGTCAACTCTTAGAGCAATGGCTGCAGGCCTCAGTCCTCATGTTGGCTTCCCCTGCTTTGATTTTGGATGTTCCAGCTCCTGCTGGTGGCAAGTCACTGCCTCAGAACCAGTCCAACCCTTCCTTTTCCTAAAATATCTACTTTTATCTTTGCTCTTGCCATTTCAGGAGATAAACCAGGTTTTGGCCCTGCTGTCTGATCCATCATTGCTGCTGGTTGAACAGTTAGACACTTCCTGATACCGCCTTGGCAAATGGCTTTATTTGGTCACGCTTTTTCATTCTGGGCTTCTAAATATTGGTTGGTTACTGTTCTGTCTTTGGACCACCACAGAAGCCCTCAGTTGGATCTGGGTTATTTACCTACACCCCTATCTGCATTCCGGTGCATCCCCTTCCCCTATAAACTGCCAACATAGAGAAGGAGTCTTGGTACTGCCTTTGGCCAGAATCCTGTTTGAAGTGCTCAAAACCTACTGAAAACCTCTTCTGAACAGCATCCATTAGGGAATAAGCCTCTTGTCAGGTGTTTATCAGGAGCTGACCTAGATATTTTACCCACAGCTTTAGATTATAATTACTTTAATATCTCTTATGTCCGGGAAAGTGACTAACAGCTAAAAAGTAGGCTTTAAATCCCAGATGAAAAAAAAAAAACTTTGGTCCCTTTAACTCTCAGCAGAGGCCAAGCTGTGACAGAGTGACAGTAATGCTGCAAGGTAATGATCCCTGCCTCCAAAACCAGAGCAGATATCAGTTGCATTTCCTCAGGTGGCGTCAAGCACAAGGATTTCATTAAACAGCTTTTGCCACTCCTCTCCTTCAAGGCAAGGGCTTCAGCTGTCACTTTGATGCCTCTGTCATAGCATTTTTTCTTTTACAAGCCCTATTCTTCTCTCACATGGAAACATCCTGTTCATACAGGTCGTTCAGGCTCCCTCAGCAGAAAGCAGAGGGGATGCAGCTCATTTTCTTTTGGTGCAAACACTGGAAGCTGTTTGATGTAGGATTGCTGTACACCACCTCTGAATATCTCATGGGATAGCATCTCCAGGAGATGAGGACTTCCTATGGCACAGTCTGCAGAAGGATACCTCACAATTCATGGCATTTCTGCCTATTTTCCAGCAATTGCATTATGTTGTTGCAGTCTGGCAGAGCTATTCCTAACTACTGCGGACACGGTTCCCAAATGTGGGCATGAAGCTGCTGCTGCATGAAAGTTGTTGCAGTAATGAGAGGGAGGCTGCTCTTTGTTACACAATGTGAAAGTACCTCGTAAAAGACAGTAACCCTTTTTGGGATGTAGGGATTTAAGAGCTTCTTAAAAGGACAAGAAGATATTAACTTTTGGGGGGCACCCACAAAAAGTAAGGTATAACCCAAGGTATGAAGCAACTTGGCCAAGGTTACACAGGCTTCTGTGGTAGAATAGATCACACTCAGATCTTGGTTTCTGGCAGAATATCTCGGTCACCTGAACATCACTTTCGATTTCCATCACTTGCCTTGAAAATATCGGGTCCTGCCAAGCCTTTAAAAAGTACAAATCATTTGATAAAGGTGAAAATGGACCCATCTTCCTTGCATGCTCAACTAATGAGAGTTTATTCTAGGACACTCCAGCATCATTTTGAGCATTTTGAGGGATAATACAGTCATTACCTCAGCCACACCTGCACTGCAGCCTAAAAAGGAGGCATTTTCTACACAGTGTCTTGCAACAGCAAGAAATCTGAATATAGGAGGTGGGTCCAGGAGAAGAGGAAGCCATGCCCGGCTTTGGAGAAATCAGGATGAGATGCTGCAGCTGGCCCGAGCCACCAGTCCTGGGAGGACTGGTGGAGGAGTGGGAGAAGCCCAGCTCCTCCTAGTAGATTCACAAATGCAGTGTCAGCTTCATGCTTTCAACGAAGCTGGTTAGACTTGAAGCTACAGCTTAAAAATGAAATTCAGCAAATGGAAGAGGCAAATGAAATAACTTGAAACTTAGCTGTGCTGCACTGTAGAGACTAATTCTGCAGACTGCTGCTTTCCCGGGGGACTCGAGATGCTACATGTCATTTCATGCACATTTCACTTATAAAAGGGAAGCTTTCCTTCAAAAATATGTATATCAGAAACTTCAGCACTTTTGCCAGTGTGGAGAGTATTGAAAGTACTCTTTGGACTCACTCCGCAGTCAAAAAGACTTCTGGTGAACTTTTTTTGGGAAAAGATTTTTTCTGGCTTTAATTAATTTTCTGTCAACCACTAGCAAGGCAAAAGGATAAGTACATTTCTTTTTTTTCACCAGAGATAAGTCTGAGAAACTGAGAACACAGCTTATGCTGGCAGGCATTAAGTACTATTAGACGGATCTATCAGCCTGAGTGATGACGGTCCCAAGGAAGCTGCAAATGTGTCACCATTTAAAGCATTTAAAACTGATCTGGACATAGCACCAGGGAATATTTTGGCAGAAATAATCCCACACTCAACTAGGGAATAAAGTAGATGGTCTAGTGATGGTTCTGTGGGGGCGTTTTGCTTTGGTGAGTTCTTTTGTGTGTGTGTGTGTGTGTGTGTGTGTGTGGTTTTTGGTTTGTCGTTGTTTTTTTGCGTGACTCTAAATGCCAGGAGCCACGTCAAGAGAGGTGCTGAGCTCCTACATCTTTCACTGAAAGACTGTGAGCAGCATGAATTCGTAACAGGTCCATGTGCTAAGGAAACCCTCCAACATGGGGTTAACTTAAAGCATGCCAGACATCCCAGTGGAGGACATTTTATTACTGGATTTAATTGGCTTGTCACAGAACATTTACTAAAGAAACTGAGAAGAGCAGACAGATTAATCACCCCGATGATATTTGGGACCAGTTTTCAAAACATACTTTAGCACATAAAAGCCCTGCATGCACACTTTCTGAGCATTAACATCTGCACATCATGTTTTTCCCAGGCACAAACTCCATCACCTGCAATGCAACTGGGATGCAAATTTTGGATTTAGACTAGGTAAAAAAAGATGCACAGCAATAGCTGACGCTGGTGCCTGAAAACACCGTAGGCAAGAACAGCTGCCAAGAGCACCCTGCTTCTCCAGAATATTATGGTTATTTTAAAGGGAATGCTAGAAAAGCAATTGCCCCAGATTTAGCTGTAATAGAATCAACTTCCCAATCTTGTTATTGCCTGAAAGAAGGGGAAAATCAAGTAGTTAAAAGAGTTTATCTGGCAAGGAGTTTTGCTCATGAATACAGGCTGAGTTAGCCTGAGGGCACCTCAATACAACCCCGCATAAAATAATAGATGCTATCAAGGCAAGAAGATTTTTCCTTCTAATATTCAGATGGTTCTTTTGCTCACCGGGGCATTGATGAGACTGGATAAAGTTCAAACATTTTATATCCTCTGACTTTATGGCAGCAGTGTTGGAGGAGGTCTCTTCACAGTAGACAATGATCCCTTTATCAAGGCCTTGGCTGCTTTTCAGTCAGCTGAGAAGAAAAATCAAGTTATATACCCACATATAATTCATGCTTTCTCTGGGGCCGGAGGAGATACAACCTCTCTTTGTATTATTTATATAGAAATACATGGGGAACCTAAGGGGATTGTGTATCTTCCACCACTGGCGAATGAATGCTCTGAGAAAAGTGGCATTGCTCTGCTGGGAGACATGGCAAAATTTAATTACACTTCTCAGTCAGGAAAAGGATCTGGCCTATCTGCTGTCTGCAGGAGGAACCCAAGCCAAAGAAAGCTTCTGAGAGTGGAGAGGACATTTTGCATAGCTGTTTGATGCTGATCATGTTTTTCCAGTTTTTAGATTAATTTTATAAGCTCTAATTCAGATCTGTCCTTCAGCAGCTGCACACCTTATGCATTTTGGTAGAACATGTTGTTGGCACACAAACGTATAAATGGTTTGCTAAATCAGGACTATAATTTAATTTAGTATTGATGCATTATACTCTTGAGCTCTTTTTTTTTCTTTTCTTTTCTTTTCTTTTCTTTTCTTTCTTTCTTTCTTTCTTTCTTTCTTTCTTTCTTCCTTCCTTCCTTCCTTCCTTCCTTCTTTCCTTCTTTCTTTCCTTCTTTCTTATGCCTCTGGTAACTGCCAATTAGAATAGTTTCAAATCCAGTCTTATGAAGTCCAAAACCTTAGTTTCTGCTGTTGTAAATGAAGAGGGAGTCACGAATCACAGCTACATCCTTAGGTATTTTCTCTGCATAGGTCTGTAGGACTGAACGAGATCATTTGATAACTCTTAAGGTTGCAAATTTTTATGCCTATTTCCAGAAAACACAGTACATTGGATCCATCATTCACATCATGGTACTGTTGTTTTTTTTGAGGTCAACAACAAGCTCCAGGTCAAGTGTACAAGACTTTTAATTATTTTAAAGAAGCTTATGGAAATAACAAATTTCTAGTACTTAATTTTGAAATTAATCCCACCCTAGGTATACAACATGGCACAAAAGGACATCCATGTTAATTTTAGTCCCCTCTGGGTTTGATTCGTATATGATTGTACCTAGACATAGCTCTTCAGAGCCATTGGAAATGTTCAAAGCTGTCTTTCCTGAACGCCCTCCCATGGGTGCTCCAGAAAGATTTTTCTCCTTCACATCTTCTGTTCTGCCCATCAGCCATGCAGAGGTGTCTCAAGCAACCTAAAATGACCCAAACTAAATGCTGATGTTCAGACAGATGAATAAAGCCCCCTAAGGAAGCATTGGTAGGTCCCAAGCTTTTGAGGGTGTTATGAGTAGGAGGCATTGATATTCTGGCACCCAGATCCATCAAATACCCATCCGAGCCAAATTCTCATCTCATTCTCAGGGCAATGTGCCAAAAGCAACACCTGGAAGGATCATGACTCAGATGCTATGTACAGTAGTAAGGATGAATGCTCGCCTACATCTGTTACCAATTTCACAAAGAGACACTGTGGTTCCTGCCTGCTTAGCAATTAAAGGATATTGATCTTTCCGCTTCCTCTGTTAACGGTAAGATATTAAATGCAAAGGAACAGCTCTTCTTACATGACACAATCTATTTACTTCAGCAGTTCATCTGGCATTGATAGCCAGGCTTGAGCTCACGGACTGAGGCTGCCTTATCTGTTAGAGAGTGGAGGCAATATATAGGACATGAGGGAACAGCATGAAGCTACATCAGGGGAGGTTCAGGCTGGGTGTAAGGGAAAGGTTCTTCACTGAGAGGGTGGTTGGGCACTGGAACAGGCTCCTCAAGGAAGTGGTCACAACATCGAGCCAGACAGAGTTCAAGAAGCATTTGGACAACGCTCTTGGACATATGGTCTGATTTTTGGGTGGACCTGTGCAAGGCTGGGAGTTGGACTCGATGATCCTTGTGGGTCTCTTCCAACTAGGAATATTCTATGATTCTCTGATTCTAAGATCCATAGCTTCCATTTATCTGCTTTCAGCCCATGGTTTTGCCAGCACTAAAAAAACGAAGGATTAATAAGCATGGTGACAGCAAAATGCACATTTGTTGGCAATGAAAAGACACTTATGGAACTGCCACAGAAAAAATACACCCCCCAAAACAGAACCTCCTGCTATATTTGGAGGATGCAGGCCACAGTCACATGGACATGAACATGAAGCATCTAACCTTGTAACTGCAACAGTTTCAAACCGGAAGTCATAAGCCTTCCCCTAAGCCTTTGTATTGGGTTTATGTGGCAAGGTTTTGGTAGCTGGGGGGCTGCATGGCTGGCCCCTGTGAAGCAGAGCCTAGAAGCTGTCTCCTGTCAGAGAAGAGCCAGCTCCAAAAGGGACCCACCGGTGGCTGGAGCTGAGCCAGTGAGCAATGCTGGTTGTGCCTCTATGAAAGCAGATTGAAGAAAGGGAAAAAACTGCTGCACAACAGCAGCTGGGAGAGAGAGGAGTGAGGAACAGCCCTGCAGACACCAAGGGCAGTGCAGAAGCAGGGCAGGAGGTGCTCCAGGCACCGGAGCAAAAATCCCCCTGTGGCCCACGGAGAAGACCATGGTGGAGCAGGCTGTCCCCCTGCAGCCCATGGGGTACCACATGGAGCAGATCTCCATGCTGCAGCCTGTGGAGGAGCCCTGATGAGGCCTGAAGGAGGCTGCAGCCCATGGAGAGCCCCCACAGGAGCAGACTCTAGGCCAGAGCTGCAGCCTGTGGATAGGAGCCCACTCAGCAGCAGGTGATCCAGTGGGAACTGCCACCTGTGGGGCACCCATGATGGAGCAGTTTGCTCCTGAAGGATGGACCCCATGGTACGGACCCATATTGGAGCAGCTCTTGAAGAGCTGCAGCCTGTGGGAAGCCCACGCAGGATGCGTTTGGGAAGGACGGCATCCCGTGGGAGGGACCCCACGCTGGAGCAGGGGTAGAGAGTGACCATGAAGGAGCAGCAGAGACGCAGCGATATGGGCTGACCGCAGCCCCCATTCCCCGTTCCCCTGCCCCGCATGGGCGGAGGAGGTAGAAGGGGGTGGATGGGGGGGGAAGGTGTTTTTAGTTTGCTTTTAGTTTCTCATTGCTTTAGTCTGTTTGTAATGGGCAATAAATTATATCAATCTCCTATGCTGAATCTGTTTTGCCCGTGATCGTAATTGGTGAGTGATCCCCTTGTACTTTTTCTCATTATATTTTCTCCATTTGTTCTTTTGAGGAAGGGGAGTGAGAAAGCGGTGCTGTGGAGCTGAGCTGCCCATTGGTGTTAAAACACCACAGCCTTTCCACAGTGGTGCTGCCTAGAAGCTCTTTGCCAACAGTCCCTTTTGCCCATGCTCCTCAGTGTATTGAGTTGAAAGCACAGACAGTGTTTGGCAAACAGACTGTCCTTACTGACTCGGAAGGGCCTTAGAGTACCTGAATGGCTCCTTTTTAAGTAAATATCTTAGGCTTTTTCATGCCCTCAAGCATGTGTTACAATCTCAAGTTTTGTCCTGTCCTTTGCTGTCTCCTGAGAGCAACCTCTCATATCAGCTTGAAGGAAATTAAGAGGTGGTGGAAAGGAACATCTAAAATACCTTTTTCTTTTACTTGTTCTGACATGTTGTGAGAGTGTCTGGTTCTGCTCTCTTAGCATATGATTTACCTTTATCACTGAAAGAAGCTGCAAGTGTAGATCCACACCTGACTAACGCTCAAGGTAAAAGACCTGGGTCAGCTCCAGTCAAATTCACACAGCATCTGGAGTTAAAGGCAGGTAATAACAAGATTATCAATCTAAGGAAAAGAAATGCCATCAATTTAATGTGACTTTATAATGTGAGAAAACTAGTAGCAGTTAATCTACAATACATGTTTAAATAGCATCTGCCACTGACCGTGTTAGAGACAGACTCCTGGGCTACGTGGACCACTGGAATCATCCTATAGGTTTTTTTTATGTCTTATACCTGACTCCTAAAGACTTTTCATTGTAGTATTTGATTAAGAAAGTAGAAAATTTAGAAGTCAACACAACACAGATCAGATGGAGTAAATGCTGGCTAGCAGATAGTTCATATACTGCAATTATAAAACAAAACTATTTTTAGCAAAGCATGTTTCTAGTAAAGTCTCTTGTGCTCATTGTGCAGTGACCTGGAAGAGATCCTTACTGATAAGGCTGTCAGAGGACCCATAAAGAGTAAAGAATGAATAATGTGAACTCTCCCCAGGGAACTTGTGACTCTGAAAATATTTGTCCGTACTTCATCACCCAGGCTGAGGAAATAGTAGCAGGGGTTAACTCTTGCCTGGATTTTCCTTCAAAGAGGGATATTTGAGTCTAGGGTTTATTCCATCAAACACTTGGGACATATTTAGAGCTTCTGCCTCCACTGGAAGCACAAGCATGGTGCCTAGTAGGGCAAAGGGTTCCTTGAGTGCTGGAACGTTTTCTTTAGGGTTAGACAAGGTCTATTAGCTCTCCATTTTTACCTACTGTGGTTGAAACTGGAAAACTTTTCGAATTTACTACTGTTCATATCCATTTGGAGCAACCTAAATTATTCTATGACTCCGATGTAAATTATTCTATGATTCTGCACTTGAAACACAAATGGTTTCAACAAGGAGCTCCGTCTCTTCATTTCATCAAGGCAAGATTAAGGAATAGCATAACAGGGCTATGCAAGAATTCAAGTGGGGGGAGGGTAGGGGGGGGAATTATAATAGTAATACTGCCTTCTGCAGGAAGGATAATAGAATAGGGTGCAGTGTCTGAAAATATAACCAAGGCTTTGTTCCACAGCACTCAAGAGGCCAGCAACAAAACTGGGCATGTGCCCTCATCTTGGGCATTGTGACATGGATATGGGTCTTCATTCCATTCTGTTTCCAGACTCCAGGCCACTCATAGGAAGCTCTAGTTACGATCTCAAGCAGGCCCTAATCCTGTACGGTATTAACAAAGAAAAAAAAATAAAAAAGTCTGTTCCAGGCCCTGACTGCTGAATTGTAAGGGAAAATATTTACAAAACTGTTATGCTTTCCATAGGAACCAGGGTCCATAAAAAACCTTAAATATCAACACTGCTTTGATAGATCCTTGTACCTCTGGGGAAAGCACATCTTCATAAGCCTTTCTGCCTTGCAACAGCTTTGGTTTTCTTTATTTTAAAGCCAAACTTACCATCAAAAAGGATCAGAAGTTCAGTCTGGTTGCTTAGAAAGCTGAATTTTGATCCAGAGGAAAAATGTGAGGCTTGTTGCATAGCTCCACGTTTGCACAGGACTATCATAACTCTTGAAAGCCAAAATTTTGCAGAACAGAGTAAAACATAGAAAAGAACTCAGATTCTTAAGAAGTGACCAAACCAAAGAATGTAGATTTTTTTTTTTTATTTTTTTTTTTTCTCCTGGGATTGGCCATTACTGTTATGCAGTGCTCAGACCAAAAATAAGATGTGACGTTTTGAAGAGCATGCAATCTGGTAAAATATAAAATATTTAATAAATATGTAAATTGGTCAAGCTGCTTCCCCAAGGAGGAAAGCTTCAGTCGTGCTTTACAGCACTCATTCACTTACGCAAATACTTTAAGAGGATCAAGGATGGATTTTAAATGAAGTTAAGGTTTAACAAGGAATATATAATCCTTCAAGGAAGAGATTTTGTCATCTTCATTTATAATTTCTTGCAAGTTTAAAAAGTTAGAAGTTGAGGGAGTAGCTTTCTAAAGCTTTCTGTGTGCAGACTAAGAGAACTGAAGCAATCCACCCAAATCCGGCAGTTAGGATGTATCAAAATATTAGAAATTGATGGTTTTTCCAGTTGGTCAGTGAGTTCTGCACTTTGTCCAGCATAGGTGTCAGTTCTCTGTTTAGCCCACTTCTACAGGATCCAGACACAGAGCCTTCTGACATTTTCTCTTTGGACAGACCAGCAACTTGGAGGGACAACTTAAGTAACCAAGAAGTAAGTCAGGTGTCATATACCCCTTTCTAAATCACATCAAGTTCCATCTTAGAGTATTTAAGTGTCTTGCTTTGCAAAGCTGAATCTTGTTCCTCCAAAACCTCATTTCTTTAGCAGTTAGGAACTTTCTTTTGATTTTCGGCTCAAACTGATTCATTTCTAGAATACACCCATTTGATTTTGGGTCAACTTCCTCTTTAAAAATAAATAGTTCTGTGTTAAGCAGAACACAGGAGAGTTCAGAGAAAGTTTTCCACACTCTTAAACCAACCCTGACATGAGTCCTGTTTTTTCAATTTGTGCACCTTCTAGAAACTACTTAACTATAAAGACAGTTTCATAAGACATGGACAATGACATATTCTCATGATATAGGTTCTTCAAAAGCCAGTAAGAGTCCTGAAAAAGCTGTGAACAGTAATTAAGCTTTTAAAGCTAAAAGAAATGTTCAGGTGAAGAAAATAAGAAAGAAAATAACTCAGAATGTCCTTTTGCTTTAGGGGAGACCCCTGCAAAGGGACATGCTACATTTATATTTTGTAACTTATTTCTAAGTTACAAGGCAGAATGAAAAAAAAAAAAACCAGTAAATACAAGCTGAGAATTGTTGAAGCTGGCGAGTGTTTACAACTAATGAAAGAGTTGTTTGGGGGCTGGTATCAGAAGGCAGAAATTTCCCTTGGCACATTTTTTGCTCTGCACACAACTGCATTGCTCTGTTAATTTTCACCCTGTTTCTCTGAGTAATTTCACACTAGAAATAATTGTTCTTTCTCCTTCAAGTGCTCCCACTTTAGATGACGGAAAGTTTGAAGCAAATTGACAAAGCCTTCAAGACCCTGTGAGGTTCAAAATTTGCTTTTCTCCCTGCCAGGAAAACCATTATTTCAGCCTTCTGTGATGTCTGTTCAGAGACCAGCGTTCTGCTACAGTGGCTCATCAACTTGATGAAGGTCCAAAGATGTTGTGGTGAAGACGAAAGTAGAATGGACTGAGAATTTCTTTTTTTTTTTTTTTTTTTTTTCAGTTTGAAAACCAAACTAAATCAGCATTAACACCACATCATTCACTCAGCATAGCAGTCAGATTTTCTTATCTTCCCTGACTTCATCTTTCCACGCCCATGCTGGGAGAAGAGAAGGTCAAGAACATGTGTCCCTCACCCTGTTAGCCTGGATGAATGTCTGGAGGACTGTATGAGAGGGGCAGATCTGAGAGATTGCAAGCCCATGAGGATCTTTATTTTTCCTCTTCAAAAGCGAAGAGATCCATTTCACTCTTGTCTTTCACAGAGTTACCTTAACATTGTTAAAAGCTTCCCAGAGTGTGGCATATGTCTGTGGTGGTCTTGCCCAGCTGAGCAGTGGAACTCCACCACAACCACTCTCTCACTCCCCATCCTCAAAGGAAGAGGGGGAGAAAATATGATGGAAAAGAGCTCAAGGGCTGAGATAGGGACAAAAAGGTTACTCACCGCTTACTGACGTGCTCTCTCCCAGCTGCTGTTGCGCAGCAGTTTTTTTCCCTTTCTGAAATCTACTCTCACAGAGCATGACCAGCATTGCTCACTGGCTCAGCTCTGGCCAGCGGCAGATCCCTTTTGGAGCCGACTGGAGCTGGCTCTTCTCTGACATGGGTCAGCTTCTGGAATCTTCTCACAGAAGCCACCCCTGTGGCCCCCCTGCTATCAAACCTTTACCATGTAAACCCAATACAATGTCCCATAGCAATACACTGAATACCAGCTTCATACTGTATCCACCACAGCCTGAATCACTGCTTCAGCACTGTGTAGACCTGTTACTGATCTCTCATTCTGTACTCCATGTGCTGGCATAAGTTCTACAGCCATGTGGTGAAGATGAAATTTGGTGTTCCTCTGTGTGTAGAGTCGGTTGTTACTGACAAATGCACTCTCCCTACACAGATGCATAAGATTGACATAAATACTTATGGAGAGTTTCATCTCCCTTCACTTTTGCAGTCCAAAAATTATTTATATACCATTTTGGGGCAACTATGCCCCCATGAATGTCAGTGGAGAGAGAAAGTCACATCTGGAGTGGAGTATCAGCAACAAAAAAAAGATTTGCCTTCTGGGCAACCTTCTCTCTTATTGCTGATGAGGACTGAGTTAGCGTCTAGATTAGAGCAGCTGCCTACCTTCTTCCTGGCCAAAGTTCAGTGCAATGAACCTAAATTTAAGAAATCAGCATGAAATTCAATTCACTTCCAGTCCATATAGACAGCTGCCCCACAAAAAGGGATCTGGGGGTTCTAGTCAATAGCAAATTGAGTATGAGCCAACAGTGTGCCCTGGCAGCCAGGAGGGCCAAACATACCCGGGGGTGCATCAGGCACAGCATTGCAAGCTGGTTGAGGGAAGGGATTGTCCCGCTCTGCTCTGCGCTGGTGCAGCCTCACCTTGAGCACTGTGTACAGTTTTGGACACCACAGTATCAGAACGACATGAAACTATTAGAGTGTTCAAAGAGGGCTACAAGATGGGGAAGAGTCTAGAGGGCAAGACGTATGAGGAGCGGCTGAGGTCACTTGGTGTGTTCAGCCCAGAGAAGAGGAGATGAGGGGAGGCCTCATGGCGGCCTGCAGCTTCCTCACGAGGGGAGCAGAGGGGCAGGCGCTGATCTCTGCTCTCTGGTGACAGCAACAGGACCCGAGGGAATGGCATGGAGCTGTGACAGGGGAGGTTCAGGCTGGGTGTTAGGAAAAGGTTCTTCACCGAGAGGGTGGTTGGGCACTGGCACAGGCTCCCCAAGGCAGTGGTCACAGCACCGAGCCTGACAGAGTTCAAGAAGCGTTTGGACAACGCTCTCAGATATGTGGTATGATTTTTGGGTGGTCCTGTGCAGAGCCAGGAGTTGGAATCAATTCTCCTTGTGGGTCCCTTCCCACTCAGGGTATTCTATGATTATGATCTTCCTCTTTCCCCAGCTCCCTCGGTGAAGATCACCTACTACAGATTTCTATTTTTTGTTATTGTTGGTTGTTTTTTGTTTGTTTTTGTTTCTTTGTTTTATCTATTATTTTAGTCAAAATCCCTATCTTTTTACACTTTTTTTTTTTTTTTTTTTTTTTTTTTGGTGTGCAAAACCCTCCCTTCNTTTTTTACCCTTTTTTTTTTTTTTTTTTTTTTTTTCCAATGGGAGTGCAAGACCCTTCTCTCTGCAGTTGTTCATCATTTCCCTACATCTATCAAAACTGTTCCTGTGCCTGAGCAGTCCAGGATGCAAGTCCAGTCCTTGGAGGTACTTGTGGCCCCATAGCAATATGAAATGAGAGAGAGCTGTATATGTAAGGAAATGCCTTCTGAAAATTAGTTATACAGGCTGGGAGTCAAGCAGTTAAACCAGACATGGAAATGGTTTGCAATCTGTTCCAGCAGTCTCTCAAGTTTCCATCGTCAAAGTGGGATTATTTTTCAGCAAAACGGCTGCCCTCCAGTACCAGCCCCGGGAATCAATGTAATTAAAAACAACAAAAAAAGTTTTATTGTTTTTAAATATATCTCTAAGCTATGGGGGAAAGTGAAGCAGAAATCTATTGCAAATAAGAATATTTCTCCTTAGTATTCACGCTTATCAGTCTGTATCCAGTCATGAGCTGAAGAAACTGGGTTTGATCTCTTGTACTTGAGACAGTCTTTGCTGTTTAAAAAAGAATACATCCTCGGTGTTTATTCATGGTGACAACAAAATGCTCCTCACCGCTGGGAACTGCTGGGAAGAGCAGAAAGGATACAGCTTTCCTCAGCAGCAAGAGCAGCCTGGGCTTGGTGCTGCTTGAACACAAACGTCAAAGCTTTCAGCATGTGTCTCCCATGACCTTCCTCAAGGACACTTCCTTGCAGAAGGGAGTGGTGATGCTATTTTCCTGGTTTGCTGTGTGTAGGGTGCCTCTTAATGGGATTTTATGTCAGACCTAGAGGTCTGGGGGAGGTTTAACGAGCATAAGAGTTTAACCTTCTCCCCATTTTACCCTGAAATCCACTTTCTTGGGAGAAAGACAAACTCTGCCAGTGCTCTAGGTTAGCTTGAATACTCAGAGCTATCAGGATGATGCCTTTGTGACAGTTAAGCCTTCTTTGAGAAAGGGAATTGGCTCTTCCCTAAGTAAGCAAATGACATCCAGTGAAGATAGGGAAAAGCTTGAAAAAATACAGAGGTTGGATAGGAACTCAGGAAAATTCTTACTCTATTGCAACAAGAGATTGGAAATCAGATGAAGATAATCGAATCAAACAAAGTGGGTTTAGTGAGGACATGAAGGCTACAGCTTCTGATTCCTCTTAGAAGGGATCATCATTACTGAGTTCGAATGGCCAGTGTTATTGGACTAAATCTTCCACCACTGAAAATTAGAGGACAAGATAAAAATGTGGTCCCAAGCTTTATAAATGCACTTATCATTATTACCTAATGCATCATTGCTGCTGGGACCAAACTGGGACTTTGTCCCAAAAGGAAAAGCAAAGTGTGGAAAACAGCCATGAACATTGTCTGAAAACAAAACAAAACAAAACAAAACAAAACAAAACTCTGCCTCTACACAAGAGAGCATGGCAGAGTGATTCAGCTGGTGTGGCCCAGAAATATCCGATAACAGGCATTAAGCATGCTTTAAAGGTTATTGTCATCAGTTCGTAGCCAGCTAGCCATCTTTTCCTGACTGCCAAGCCAAACTCTACATGTGTATACAGGGGGAGATAGGGCTCCCAGCAAGAGTCCTGGGCAAGCAGATGTTCCCAGATCCCATCCCTGCAGGGCGGAGGGCACTGTCCACATTAGTCCATGTTCAGCAGCAAAATCAGTATTGGAAACTCCTGCTTTTCTCCAGCCACAGGCAGCAGTTTAACTTCTTTCTCTTCATGGAGCTGTGATGTAAACTGAATTAACTAAACAACTGCTAGTGATGAAAACCAAACAAAATAACACAACTCCCTTAAACTTGGTTATCTTTTATTTTTAGAGCTAGCTTATTTCATTGACCTGCTTTGTAGCTGCATTGCCATAGATAAGGAGTTAGTAAAATAAAGTCCTGGACAGGAACAAATGTCTGGTGGCTGAGAAAGATGGGAACCACTTAAATCAGCTTCACCAAAGAGAACTTGCAGCCATAGAAGAAAAACTGTTGAAACATGCGTGCCTTGAGAACGAAGTCCTAACATTTATAATGTATTACCTGTAGCAAAGTGCTATTTCAGTTTTACTTATGACAAAACAGACTTTCCAGACGTGTATTTTCTAAGAAACTAAGGGGATGGTAGCCCCTCTCCCCCGACTTCTATAAGTATGTTTTGATTATGTGTGCACAGCCTTACTCCTATGTTATTGAAAGACACATGAGTTACTCTGTCCTTCAGCCTCCTGGTCCACATGATCCTGCCCAGTTTAGCAGTGCTTGCAGAAGAAATAGCAATGTGAAGATCTTTCTGGATAATTCCCCCAGATTCCAGTTACCATTTGGATATTGTCTCCAGTTTCACCAACAGCTGCAGATCTATTACTTTAAGTCCAAGAGCAGGAATTGCTATTCCTGAATTAACCTGCTGGTATTGTGGAACAGCTGGGAAATTGAGATGCTCCCATTCTTGTCAAGATCTGAGCAGACCAACTAATACATTTTGTATACTTATATATATATATATGTACACACAATAGTATATTGGATATATTACTATGTACATAATTATATATATTGTTGCTTTTATATAGTCTGTGTGCACATAAATATATATGTATATACATGCTTAAAACATACCACTTGAAATTATGTTGATGAATACATAAAACTTCAAGAAAATAGGGAATTCGCTGAAAGAATGGTCTGTATTTTTGCATCTCAGTGGTTTTTGATCAGTAGCGTTTTATAGTCCCTACTTTTGATCTGCTTTAATCTGCCTTTCTTGGGGAAACTAAAGAACACCCCTGCTATAAAAGATGTGTAGTGTCTTAGTGACAGCCTACGTATCAGGAGTTTACATATGCTTGTCCTAAGGTTTAATTCTGAAAAAAATGAGAATCCTCAAGTATCACTTAGAATTCTTACAGAATTTCTCAGCATTTCTGGATTCCACCAACTGATCTGGGTCTTTGATTCAATACAGAGGCAAAAAGAGGCACATTGCCAGTCTGCCATGTGTCAGAGGACTGCAGTCCAAGTCCCATGGTCTAAAAAAGAGGTGATAAGGCTGTGAGAGATTTTTTAGCAAGGCAATGCCCAAGGCCAGTTATCCAGCAGGTGTAAGTCACTAGCTGGGAGTTTGGCCCTGCGTGTGCAAGTCAATATGTAATGCCAATATGTAAAAGTATTTCACGGCTGCCTCAACTAATTGCTAAATGAAATGCAAGTGAAAAATTGGAAGCAAAAGGAAACACCACTATACAACAACTATATAACTTTTTTTTTTTTTTTTTTTTTCCTGAGCTGCTGTGCAGGTGTTCCACTCTCCAGAGGAGAAAAATGTTTGACAGCAAAGGATATTTGTGTTGGCAGTATCACTTGATCCATGTTTCAGGAGCCAAATTGGAAACATATTTTCACAAGGTACAGCCATAGATCATTAGAATGAGCCAACTTCTGTGGGCTGCAAAAGTATGTCTGAGAGAGAACAGAAGTGTAAATTAAAATACACCCCACAAAATTATAGAAATATATTTGGGGATGGGAAAATTCAGTAAGGGTGCAGCAGACTTTGTGTAGCCATTGCTGCTAACAGTCCAGGATTGGCTCTGTCTGCTGCAGTACAGTGTTATATGGGTAAGCTTTGTTGTTCCTTCTGCAATGAAAGCTCAACCCTACCTTTCTTCCCACTTCTTTGGTTTCCTAACCTTAGTAAAGGACAATCTGCATCACTTGGTGGCTGGTGTCCAGAATACCTCACATGATCCTCCCCAAGGACTCACATCAGCATAGACCCAAAATGACACAAATCCCAAAGAAAATGCAGCTGTTTGAGTGACACATTAAATTTCTCCAGGGAACCCACAAAACAGCACCACACACTTCTGTTTGTTGTCATTAAGTCCATCATTCTATGGCATCACCAGGTGTCTGGAGAACCAAGCCAGCTCCTAGCCTTGTCCTCTGAGCCTGAAGCAGCATTTCCTGGGTAACAGAGATAAGAGGCCTCATCATCTCCTGCATGTGGATGTGATCAGCTGTTCTTTCTCTTCAGGTCTTTCTCCATGCAATAGGATCAGTCATGTAAGATGCTAATCAGTGTGAGCTGAGAACTTTGCCAAAACAGGTCACATTTCCATAAAAGCATGACTCATTTTGAGGCTGAAATGGCAACATCCCACAGTTATATATGTGAGAAATAATTAGGGGTCACCACCACATGCTTTCCCCTTTACAGAGATCTCCCCATTTTCTCCTTTCTCCAGGCAGGTGATAGGAGGCTCCACGAGTAATCTTGTTGATGGAAAATGAGGAAACATTTTACATAAAAAGCCAAGTAGTTATTTTTAGTATAATTGAAATCGTAACAGTATAATTCAAGGAGCATTATTTGTCTATAGTCACTACAGAAAGAAAAAAAAAAAAAAGAAAAGAAAATTTCAGTACAGAAAAAATCTCAATACTAGTAATAATACAATTACACTTCTCAGTGTGGGTGTATACCACACCTTTTTCCTGGTGTTATGCTCATCCTTCCACTGCTCCTCTGGGTCTTAAAATTGGTAGCATCAGACTGCTGGTGGAGGGGTTCATTATTATGGCAAGTCTGAAGGGCTTCTGGCATCCTTCACTGGGAGGACTGTGATATTGATAGTTTCTTCTCCCTCACTCTAGGATTCACTTGGTGTTATTTTTATGCATTTGCCTTTATCTTTCTTCATGGCTCCATAGCTCCATGTTATAGCCAAATTTGCTATAGATGGTGCCAGTTTGTATGTTATTAGATATTCTTTATTCTCTTTGTTACCCCTGTGCCCAGTTTCATACAGCTCCAGGCCTCTATTTCTTTAAGTGACCATTGGGGAACTGTTTATAGCATTTAGGGTCTCCAGTGCCGAGCTCATGTCCTGTCTTTTATCATCCCATACCGTTACTTCTCTGTGACACATCCTGTGTCTGCAGTTCTCAAGACCTCTGCTGCCATGACAGGCCTGTATTTCTCTATGCTACATCACTATGTTAGAGTCATAAATATCTTGTTCTACTCAGAACAGTTCCTTATTACCTCTGTCTATGCAAAACTGCGGTTACACCATACAAAGAGAAATACAAGCAAAACGAGTAAGCCATAGACATAACTGTTTTAGCTAAGCCATGTAAAACAAAGCTGCAGCAGCTCAAGGGAAGTTCAGACAGAACAAACCTGACACAGCCTTGCCACTTCAGTTCAAAGCTTAAGGCAGATGACTAGCAATGGCAATACTGTGTTGCAGGGCTGCACACTCTCACAAGCTTTCTTCTGTCCTGTATGACCTTCCTGTATCATGACCCTTATGGTGACAACTGGTAGCACAGAAGGCACTTTGGGTGCCATCACTCTTTTCCATGGTGTGGTGATGATGTCAGCACCGCACCTGACAGCAGGCATGATTTTTTTTGCACAAAACAGACATTCTCATTAAGAGAATTCAGACTTGTTAATTTTTTTTTTGCACTTTATAGACAGACACTTTGTTTCATTTTTAAGCCCTATTTTCTGTTAGAGTAATTTATGAGGGTTGCATTATATATGTCAGGAACAAGTCTCTGAAGAGAAAGATTAAAATATGGAAAATGAAGGATTCTTGTCATATTAAGAAAATAGAAAAGTAACTCTAGCATTATTAACATTGTAGAGTTCACACCATTCTTGACATGAGACCATGAAGCACTAGAATTCCATTTGTTTTGGAGGGTAGAAATCTACTTTTTGATTCAAAGTAATATTTTGTATTTTTTGGTTTTTTGTTTGTTTGTTTGTTTTTTTGTTTCCTTTACAGAGACTAGTAGTAGTCTGTACTACTTTAATGTTTTCTCCTTTTTGTTCTTACAGTAACATTATCTTGACTATGTTCCTTAATGTACTTATTTATTGACCTATCACATACCCAATATAATATTCAGAATCCAATCCACCTTGCCACAACAACTTTTAAAGTTCTTACAATAAGCCTTTAATACTATCACGTGTTTCAAAGAATCTGATCAGAACAAAAAAACAGACTACTCTGATTAAACAAATGCCTGCCAGTATTTTGAGTTTCAGGCATGTCGTATTTGTTTTCAAAAGTTTAGACTGATTTTTCACAGTATATCCAAATGCAGCAAAAATCTGTTAATAGATATATGCAAAATTTACTCATTAATTATCATCATTAGTGTTAATGACTCTGTAGAGTTACTAGATGCTGGAACCAGCTGGAAAAGGAACATCAGTCCATTCAATTCATAGCTTCTCAATCAGAGAACTACGCTGACGAAAAGTTCAATTTATTTTTAATTATCTATGAAAATATTTCACGCTATCTTAATAAAGATGAAATTTGAATACTAAGAGAATTTTAATACTACTTTTCCAGCTGAATTTTTTCTTCGTACTCATTTACTTCTCTGGAACTTCCCACATTGCTCAGCTGCTTTCTAGCTCTCTTTCTAACCATGGTCCCAGAAGTGGTGGAAAGCCCTAGCAGTGTAGGTGTGCTTATAAATCTATGTGGTACCATGCTAAGCCAGAATGATTCCTTCCTCAGCAAACTAATTAGGCCCAGATTTAAGGAAATTCAGGCATCCGAATTTCACCTAAATAAACGAAGTCATCACAGTTCAAGTAGTCCTAGCAGTAACTGTCCAGAGATGGAATGAGTAAGGAAGGAAATACTACTTTATGACTGCTGTATGTAAATATTTCTCCATAAGCATCTTTACTGGAAATCAGCAGAAGACTAATAGCGGCTTCAGTAGTGTTTCTCTCTTACCCAGACGGAGGTTTTAAATGGCCTAGTGGATCAAATCCTTAAATTCTCTTTCTCATTTTCCTTTCTGACCCCTTTTTGTCTTAGTTATAGAGGTGGTTATTTTTCAGGAAATTGTCTGCTGCTATACAATCATGACCATTGCTTGGTGTACATACCATGCACTTCAGACAGCTTGCACTCAAATTAGCTTACAGAATCACCATGAGAGAGGCTACAGGAGCTCAGGGGTAGTATGACCTTTGGCAGAGAAGAAGGAAGTTAAGAAAAGCAATGATCCGAAGACAAACTTCCATGGTTTACAACCATGTCTATAAACCTCATTACTATTTGTATCGGGCATCTGTTTGTCTTTCCGTGTACAAACATAATACTGTTAATTAGTATTGTAAAAGTGGTGCAACGTTTGCAAAGTGGTGACTGCTCAGAAACACAGCTCTGGCTTAGGAATTTGCCTCTTCTAACACTGAACAAAAGGCTCTGCTACCAAATTGCTTTCACACATGAGATAATAGACGGCAGGAAAGCAAGGAAACAATGGTGCAAGAAAACGATTCACTGAGCATAGCCTGGAGTCTTGCATTGCTGTTGTAATTTTTAAAGGACTAATTAATTTAAACTGGTATCCTTCCGTTTCTGTTTCCAAAAATGTCAAAGTCCAAGGCAGCCCGAAGTAAAATCTGTCTGTCATTTTGCAATATTCTGTTTGCAATTCCTTAGCTATATAGCACCAGTTTTCAAACCTCTGTTTTCTGTCTTGCTTTCCTTCCCTGCTGGAACTCCAGCGTGAACATGCATTTGTTTCCATTCCTGGAACCTAACCTCCCTGCCTGACTGTGATTTATCACTACAGCTGGTCCAACAATAGATGTTCTATTTCTTTTAAACATAATTTTATCTCCAGTAGCATTCGCTTAATGTAAGCAGAGACTTTGGGTTTCAAATATGTATGGGGAATGGATACATAATGAATATTTATAGATATTTAAAATATTTAGAATGTTCAGAAATATGTTTATATTTTTCTGTTTAGCTTAATTGCATTTTTATAGTGTTTTCAATACTAAAATATTTTTGCTCTACTTTGGCATTCATCTTGCTCTGTTGTCCTTTTTCTTTGTACCTGTTTGACTAGACATTCTAATATTTCAGGTCTAAGAAGACGCCCAAACAAAACAGAAATGATTCTCAGCTCTCAAGAAGTCCAGGAGGGAGCAAGGTCAGATTTTTTTTATTTTCTTCTTTTTCTAACAAAAAAATTTATTTATTCTTAAGAAAAAAATCCACATATTTCCATTAATGCTCATTGAAACCTGTAGTTCCATAAACTGTAGCAGGTACGTAGTAAATACAGGCTAAGTTGAGTACTGAGAAAACTGAACTCTATATACCTAAATTCAATTAGTTTTTTAACAGCAAATAAAGGGACCTTTTAAATAAAATAAGATGTTTCTTTAAATAGAAAAGTCAAAATGGATGGGGCTTTTTGCTAATTTGTGGGCAGGATTTTTCTGACCTGAATTTAGCTCTCTGAAAATGAGGTATCTCATCTAATGGAGCCGTGCAAACTAACTTACATTTTCAGCACAGAAAAATGCAGTGGAATGTGCTCTGGAGTTTCCTGTGTCTCTATGTCTCTGTACAGTGTGTGGACCAGTAGCAGCAAGAAGACAATGGATGTTTCAATAGCCAAAGTGAGGTAACGTGAATCCTGATGTGAGCTCTGATCCAGAATGAACAGGGATTTAAAACATTCCACTGATTTTTAATGAATAGCCTCATCTCTAAACATTATCTTGGCTTGGTTCTAACTAACTCCGTTTTTTTAATGAGCCACAGTACCACAAATGTAGTAAACAGACAGTTATAGCTACACTGACTACTATATGATATACAGTTCCTGATTTGATATTAGTAGAACCAGTTTTTAGAATGAAAAATGCACTGTACTCTAGCTATGTTTAACTTAAATGAAATGCATTATGGGTACAGCATCTCAAGAATAAGGAAATTCTTTATACATTAAGTTACATATTATTAATTTTGACAACTGCATTAAGTATATATAACTTCTATCCTACACATTAAGTGGTGTATTGCACATAGTTATAGCACTTATAAATATCTAATTCAGTTATGAATATAAATATTAATATGTATATATCTGATGCAAGCAGATATAAATGAGTAGTTAGTGTAAGATTAGGCATTGAGCTATTACTTTAATGGCTTTCTGTGGCTCTTGGTCCTGAAAGGACCAGTCCATCCTGTTACTCCTTCCATGATCTTTATAAAATTTAATAGCCCCATCTTTGAAAAAATGTGACTCTGACAGACTAAAAATCCAGTTTTTAATTATTCTAACCATCAGTGAAATGTTTTATGGGGTTTAAATATAGCACTTGAGTCTTACAGTTATAGTACAGTGGAAACTTTAAAGTTTTTGTTGTTCTGGGATCTTCATGGCTTCAAATTATCCTCTTGAAGGTCGTTTGTTTTGTTTTGTTTTGTTTTGTTTTTTGTTTATTTGTTTGCTTTTCCCATCTGCAGGTTTCCCAGCACAGTTTATCAGAGCATTCTGTGGGGGCCTAGAGGGCAAGACATATGAGGAGCAGCTGAGGTCACTTGGATTGTTCTGCCCAAAGAAGAGGAGATGAGGGGAGGCCTCAAGGCGACCTGCAGCTTCCTCACGAGGGGGGTGGAGGGGCAGGTGCTGATCTCTGCTCTCTGGTGACAGGGACAGGACCTGAGGGAACAGCATGGAGCTGTGACGGGAGGTTCAGGCTGGATGTTAGGAAAAGGTTCTTCACTGAGAGGATGGTGGGGCACAGGCACAGGCTCCCCAGGGAAAATGTCACGGCACTGAGCCTGCCGGAGTTCAAGAAGCGTTTGGACAATGCTCTCAGACATGTGGTCTGGTTTGTGGGTGGTCCTGTGCAGAGCCAGGATTTGGATTCAATGATCCTTGCGGGTCCCTTCCAATTCTATGATTCTATGATCTCTTTTAAGACTAATTGCTTTTTCTTGGAAAAGAAAGGAAGTGAAGTACATTGCCATGCAGCCACTGCTTTCTCCATCAATATCACCAAAAAAAGCATGTTGAAGAAAAGTGTAAACACTCAGACTGCAGAGCTTGCTCGCACATGAATCTTATCCATCCTTAACAACAGTTCCCTGCTCATCCAACAAAGCAGACATTCTCCAAAAAGTTTTTTCATTCTTCCATGTGTCCATGGAAAACTGCATATGAAGACTTAGTGCGACTGAGCTGACAAAACATACTGCATGCGACCATCACGCTGACTAGAGGCAGAAGACTTAAGGTTAGGGAATGAGTGGAAGACTCACCTTACAGCCAGAGCAGACTGTACAAGGCAAGAAACCAGAGACCCTTCTACTTTGCAGGTGGCTAAGAAGATGGAGACACGTCCAGTTGTTACAACCTTTCACTTGGAGCAACTTCTCTTTTGGTCATGTCTTTGCATCCTCAATAAGAAATAAGCCAAAACACCAGAGTAGTAGAAAGGGTTGTGGACTAGAGAAATGTTGGAAGCTCCTGTATGATCTTCCTTATCACTGACTTTGTTTACCTTCTTCCACCACTGCTTCGGACACTGTGCTGGGGGAAGGAAAGAGATCACCCACCCGAGCTATTGCCGAATGAATGCTGCCGTCTCATCTTTGCCCATGACTGCTCACCACTTCAGCTGAAGAATTAGGTAAACAGCCACCAGGCAGATGTGACAGCTCTGCACTATGCCACAGAGGAGCAGCAGAATGCACAGAGCAGAGGATTTAGCCTGTAAGCTGTTTGTCTCTGTTTTCATTGCCATTAATCAATCCATGCTTAATGCCGTTTCTTTCGATTCACTAACTCTCTGCTGCCGAGTCAATACAACCCTGTCCTCCTCACTGTCTGCCTGTCTCCTGACTTCACCTCCCTCCTGCCATCTCTTTTTCCTTCCCCTCTCTTGCCTGCCTCCCAGAAGCCATGTCACATGGGTTAATGGAAAGCCAACTATTTTATATAAGAATTTAAGGCATTTCTCAGGACTTCAGACTGGGGCTCCTTGAGGCATCATTGGCCCAATATTGTCCTGAACGTGATGGAGGGCACCGGCCATTACTGTAACAGTCATTACAGCATGCTGGAAAATGTCAGAAATTTCCTGATGGAAATATTCTATTGAAATAGGAATGCTCTAGAGAGAAGAAACGATTTCTGTAAAAATGTTCCATTGGGAAAGCTAATGTGTCTCCTCAAATGTACCACAAAAATTTTGGGGAAGCCCACTGAAGACAGTGATTCATGGAGTCGTAGTTTGGCCAGGCTGTAAGTCTTGAAAGGAGAATGACTGACCAGGACAACGGCTGCTATGAATTTCATAACAGAGTACAAATATCTCTGAGATGATGGAAAATCTTGTTCTTAATCTGTTTCATCAGACCTTTCCATTCTGTTGAAACCTTCAACACATTGACTTTTTATTTCAGCTTATGGTAAACATAATACATGGCAATACAACATTTTTCCTTAAAGATAGAGATTACGTTTTTTAAAATCAGTTCTAATTCAAAAACAGAAATTGGATCCTTCCACTTTTCCATCATATACAGATTCATTAAACTACATACTGTAGAGCGTGACTTCTCTATCCATTAATGTTATTCATGAATATTTGCTTTATGCTACAATGTTCCACTTACCGTAAAGCTGAGCTACACTCAAGCTGCAGAGCTGTAATAGCATTATCTGGGGATGTACCAGGATAGGATAGCTCTGTTTGTAATGGCACTTCAATAATTGCTTGTCATATTTAATCAGGGAGTCAGAACTGGTGATGCGACTGTTACTGTGGGTAGAGAGAATAAACATTTATTTACAGAAGAATAGAGAATGACTGACTGTGATAGACCAGTCAGATATATGTGCAGTCCTTGGCAGCATGCTGTGTGCTGTGGTAAAGAAAGCTATACAACTGCTCAATCTGTACTCACTGAAGACTGAAATATTCCTGAGTGAACAAGTACTGAGGAAAGAAAAAAGGTTTGTTATACAGATAAAATAAGTGTGTCTGATCATTAGGCGTTCCCCTTCTACTTGCTTATCTCACAGATTCTTTTTCTTTTACCCTGAAACTGTCCAACACATTGACGTTTTTTTTGTGTGGGGGGTATTTTTTTTTTTTTTTGAGGCTTTGCTTTTGACAAAGAATTTAAAAGAAATGGTTGATTATTTCATACTAGTTTGTAGAAAATGTCATATTTGTGTTGAAACCTAATTCAACATTTTTGATCCCTTTCTTCAAGAAGGATTCAAAATTCAATATATTGGAATTAAATTAACAGCTAATGATGGAAGCTGTAACAAGAACTTAAGAAAATCAGTCAGTCATTATAGAGGATCCTTGCTTCAAGTAAGTATAGACATTGTTTTAAATTATATAAGTATCTTCCTTCAAAAAAGTAAATGAAATAAAGTGTCCCTGATAGTGTTACAGGATGTCTTAATGACACAGAACAGTAACAATGTCAAAGTAATTAAACAAAAAGCATCAATTAAAAAAAGGAACTAAAGGCAAACTACTCTGCATCTACACGTTTACTAAAAAAAAATTAGTACAGTTGTGAAATACAATGAATATATGAATAATCAAATTTCACATTAATCAGTGTTCCTCTGCTCACTCACCTGCAAAGACATAGACAAAGAATGGAAGAATTTAGAAATGCGATAAAAATAGATTTAAAAAAAAAACAAAACACTGAAAGTCACAGAAATTTGCACGTCCTAGAAGGTGCAGTGTCAAAAACTCTACTGTGAAGATAAGAAACTATAGAAACCTTCTTAGAAGCCTCCTTCTAAAAAAAAGAAAAGCTAATCTTTGCAAATAAGTAATGGCACTGCCTCGAAGAAAATGTTGAAAATTTCTTCAGAAGTTTACATGGAGGTGAGATGACAAGTGAGTTTCACACAGGTAAAGCATCTTAGTCCGAAATTATACCATCTGCAAAATTTTCAAAAATATACAGAGAAAGTTCAGCAGATCTTCAGATTCCAGGTGTCCTTTAGGTATCTGTAAGGTTAAAATTTTGGCAGACTAGATGCTTTTATGACATTCCTGGCAACCACATTGGAGATTTACTGCTTATTTGTTCCCATGATTCTCACTCTTCCAAAATCTCGCATTTAGGATATTGTGGCTTTTTTTGCCGTATCCAGCTCAGTTTGCTGTTTGCATGTCACCTGGTTCTCCATACCCTGTGGCCATGCAATGAGAACCTGTTTTTGTATAGTTCACTGCTCAGCTGAAGGGAAAGGAGGGAGGTCTTTTCTCCAAAGGAAATTCCATCAGGGTGGGGATGAAAAGAAAACCCAGCAGCAAGGAGAAGAACATGAGCTCTCACACACACACCTTTTCCTTTTCAATTTCTTTCCTATGTGTATATCTATGACGTGCTCTGGTTGAATTTTGGACCCACAGTGTCTTTTCTCTGACTTTTTGCATGCATATACTACCAGCTTGCAACCCTCAGGTCATCATAAGTCCGGAGAGTGCTCAAGGAGAAGTTGCCTTGTGCAGTGACAAAAGCCCCACAGAATCACATCTCCACAGAGGAAGGAGCTGAGGATAAACAACTCCATGCCCTCAGGGAGGCATGTGGTGACATTGATTTGTGTCTTAGTTTGTCCATCTGTAAATTAGAAATGAGACCCTGGTGTTTGGAGTTAATAATACCTGTTTAATTCTGTCCCATAGTCCCCTGCCAAAAGGTGGTGATGCAAAATGTGTGATGTCTAATTTCTGACTTTTCTTTTTTTGNTCTAATTTCTGACTTTTTTTTTTTTTTTTTTGTCTAGTTTCCATGTGTTTATTGACTGTTGACAGCATCCAACTCTCCTGCTTTCGGGAACGTGCCTCTTCAAGTCAGCATCTGTTCAGTGTTACATTTTTAGCCTAATAACATATTGCTCTTCAGATACAAACAAGTGGTACCCCAACATCTGAATCTATTTGTGGAAATGTGTGCTGAGGAATGAAGCTGCAAGAAAACCTTTTTGCAGGGCTTATTCAAAACAAACTGATTTTCTTTTTTTCTTTTTTTTTTCTTTTTCTCTTAAAATCACATCAGTTTAAAGAGAATTGTAGTTTCTCCAGCAATGCCAGTAACATGTTTGGTATATATCTCTCCTTATCTGGACTCTGTTTAAGCAATGTCCACTTCCACTCACACAAGTAGTAATACCCCTTCTTGCCATGCTTAATCACAGAATCATAGAATATCCTGAATTGGAAGGGACCTACAAGGATCATCGAGTCCCAGGCCTACTGTTTTGATTTTATATCTTCATCAGATTCCTGAAGACTAATTCCTCTAAATGTTGAAAATTATCCCTTGCCTAAAAGAATTACAGACTGATAACACGTGTCAAGTTTGACTAAGCACGCTGTATAGGAGCAGGAGAGAGTGAGGCTGCCTCTGATGGTCTCATTAGAGTTCACCACATCAGCTTTGAAAGGTTTCTCTGCTGACCTCGGCACCCATGCTGCTGGCATGCGTGTGGTTGCTTAAAATAGACAGAAGCAAAGTTCATGTGTAGTTTTTAAAATAAATAAAAGTGAGAACAGAAGAAAGGGAGGTATCAGGAAAAATGCCTCATAAAGGAAAATGTTACTGCAATTCTAATTTCTCTGTTTCAATGACCTTTTTTGGCCTGATATTTTTAGTTTAAGAGCAGTGACTTGACTTAATAGGTTAACAGAGATTTAAAAGATCTAGTTTCAACTGCATAGGTTGTGCTCCAGCTCCTTAGATAACATTGGTCAAATCATGTAATTACTGAGTGTAGGAATTTCCACATGCAAAATAGAACAACAGCTACATCCTGATGTAGGTGGCAGAGATGAGCACTTCAGTTCAACAGGGTCTCAGTTCTTGGGGTAGTTTTCAGTCCTTCTGGAGGCAATCATGGATTTCAGAAGGAACAAAGTCACTCAGGCTTTAAGGTAATGTGTGAGGGGAGGAAAACAGCATTGGGAAAGAAACTTTACATTTTTTAGGTAGAACTTGATCAGTTCCCACTTGGGATTCTGATATCTTGCTTCTGATAGCAAAGGGATGGATACAATGACCTTTCCAGTTCTTTGTCACTGAAATGTTTGACAAGAGGACTGAAACAGTTCTAGCAACAGGAGTTTAAGATAAAAATAGAAAGTAGTCTTTTCTCTAGCTTTAATTACCAGGTGCTGAGACATTTTCCCAGCACTGAAAATAGGATTTCTGTCACTGACATATGACTTGTGTCTATCTTGCTCCTTTTCCCTTTAGAGGTGATTAAGAAAAAACACATGAATGAATGAAATTTCCAGAAGACAGTCAAGCCCCAAAATACTGGATGGTGAGAATGGTGGATTCCACTTATGCATCTGTCTTCCTGTCAGTTCAGATTCAACTATAGATCCAGTAGACTTTCTGCTCCACACCATAAATTCCCAGATAGCTACAGTGAGCTTTTTAACCCCAATATACCCTATTGTGGAAAGGCAGAAAAAGATCTGTCTGAATGAAACAGACGACAAGTAATATATGGCAGATTTCAGCCATGTAGAAAGATGGAAAAGAAAATTCTTATTCAAAATATATAGCTCATTAAAAGTCTGGAAAACAAAGCAAGGTATTTTGCTGTCCAGGGTTGATATTAATTAAGTGATGACACAAATACTTTGTGTTTCCTGGATATTTACCTGGATGGGTAGATATTACTGCCTGTTCCTTGGGGATACTCTATGTAAAGAATCAAGCCACTTGAACATTTTTTCCATGTTTCTCTCTATATCCTAATAAAACAAATGACGAACCATTTTCCTGGTTTTTAATTGTCTTGAATTGCTCCTTGTCTATGTAGATGTGTGTTTTGTTCCCTAACATTAGCTAAAGACCATGAGTGTGTGAATCTATCATATCTTTTAAAAATTTCTCTCAACCTTTGTTTTTCTCACTATGCTGCTGATTAATTTCAATTAGCTTAATCTAAGATGGTGAAACATTTAGCAGATACAAGTGGCACATTATAGTTATTAATGCTGTCAAGTCTAATTGGAGTGTTATTGCACATCACCTAATATTGCCTTGAATTTATCTTTTTTTTTTTTTTTTTTTTCTTCAAATTGAGATAAAT
>VXAL01019619.1:98606-113828 GCA_013399475.1 Chauna torquata | reverse complement strand
GCTGCGCTTCAGGGTAGCACATAGGTGTGTCAGGGCTCATCTGAGCATTAATTTTGACAGTTGGGGTAGTTGTAGTGCACCGTAATCCTTGCTTGACAAAAATATCAAGCCTGCCCCTTGTACAGCCTCTCACATCCAGCGCCTGAAGGGGTGGTTATTCAGCACTAACTAAGGGTACCCCCCAGAACTCATCTACAGCAGGAAGCAGCTCCTAAGCCACCACAATTTAGATACTAAGTCAAGTCAGTACCAATTGCGGTTGATGAGAAATTTACCTGGCTGCAAAACCAGAAAAGTGCCAAAGCAGCTTCACAAGCAGTTCAGCTTTTCTTGCTGTAGGAGTAGCAAGCACTTGAAGCAAGCAAGAACAATTTGCTCTGGGAGTTGATCTCCAGCATCCATGTTGACTCTGCATCATTCTGGCTTATCACCAGCATGTGTATTTGCTGCTGACCAGAAGTTTTCTTCTTCCACCTCAAATCTTTCTTCTGGTGTTTCTGTCTTCAGTTTTGTTTCAGTAGCACCAATAGTTTAAACCCATCACTAATATCAGGCTTTGTCTGGTGTCTGGATTTTGAAAAACTGTGGCTGTGAAAGGAAATTTACCTAACCTGGGATGAAATATGTACCCGAAATTACTCACTACAAGCCTAACTCTGTTTACTGTGACACATTTGGTTGATGACATTAAACTGAAGCCCGGTCTCTCAAATCCAGGACTGCCTCAACAGGTGGGCCACCAGTCCAGGTAAAGAGAACAGCTTTTTTTGCTGCTTGGCTGCATCTATGCCTCTCTTCAGGTCTTCCAGCACTTGTATGCCAGGAAGGAGTGTCTGTTGGGGAAAATAAAAAGTTAATAGAAATGACTATATGATGTTGAGGATCCCAGCTCTGCTCTCCTGGGTCAATAAAACTGTGCAGCATCTTTTGTACCAGGTAGGGTGAAACTATAATGGAGCATTAACAAAGCTTACTGTAAACTATGTAATTTTCAAAATACACTTGGTTCATTGACTTCTGCCGACTGGCAGTCTGGTTAATTCCTTGTCCTGGGCACTCTGCTTCTGGATGAGGACTACAATATTGCAAACATCATTATCCTTACATGGAGACAGGCAACTACCATGATATTCCCCACCTGTGCTTGTCATCTCTGCTGAACCAGTTTTTAAAGGAGGATGCACACTTCAGAACAATGATATTTAAAGATCAGAGTTATTGGAAACCTGTCCACCATCTCTGATTTATCAAATATAACATTTCAGAAGGCAAGAGGATTTTGTCTTGTAAAGCGTTCATGCTCAATTAACCATTTATGTTGTTCCACTTTTCATGAATTGGGATGGGTGCAGTAACAATAATCTGAGACCTCAAGTTGATTGAGGACATCTGCATATATCCATGCAGTCCTCTAGACTATGCATGCTAGGTGTCCAGCTAAAGCTGATATTTAATACATCATCTGAATCCATTGTTCTAGTTGTAATTTATTCATTTGGTACTTCAGTAGTGCCCTTGGAAAACTGCATGTTTAATGTCCCCTGCTTGATTCTGTTCATACAGGAGAGAAAATCGTACCACAGACACCAATTTCAGTTCATGAGCTCACACTAAGAAGACATGCGTTTTCCACCCTGGAGATTGTTTCTGCCACAGCTGCTCCATCTGTTCTCATTTCTCACCCTAAAACCAGTTGTGGAAAAGCTGTCATATGCAGAATTTCACTGGCACTGCCTTCCAGCAACTGGAAGATTTTGGGTACAGAGATAGCTTCTGCTGGGAACCTTTCTGAAGAGAAATCTTTGTAAAGTCAGGACTGAGAGCTACTGCCCTGGAGTAAATCCCCAGATAGTGTCTAGATTTATGGGAAAAAATGTCATCAGATTTTGCATTTAGGAGAGAATTAACCTGCTGCCTGTGTTGAATGATAAAGGAAGCCTCGAGGGGGAGGCTGCAGCAGGCAATAATAACAACAATAAACCTTTTATAAAGAATCTAAGCCTCATTTTGGTTAGCTTTTGAGAAGCAGATGCACAAGACTGTTATTCTGCAGGTCGATACTGTAGCCTGTCATAGTGAAGCAGAGCAAGCTAAGGACCTCATGCAGTATAGTGTACCTTTTCTGCTACAAATCACCTTTGTGATAGAGGAGGGCTGCATCTGCTCACCCCACTCACCAAACAATAGATCTTCATGAGCTGATATGAGAAGCAACTTGTTTAAACAAATAAGCATGGCAAGAAACTCCTCTCCTTCTTGTGCTGTGTTGGAAAGGGTATATGGTTGCTTTCTGTAGTGGAAAAGAGTGATTTAAACAAAAGAAAAATACTGTCATGACCTCANAAAAAAAAAAAGAAAAAAGAATTCTTAACTAGACAAATAAGATTATAAGAAATTGGAGATAGGTAATAACAGAGAGCTAGGCTGGCGATGCCACACAGGACACATTTTTTATTATTAAAACAAGGCTTCCGCATAGATTTCCGGCCCCAAACTCCCATTTTTCTGTGCGTGCTTGCTCAATTTTGGATGGGTTTGTGTGGTACATGTGTCTGCCATAGAAAAGACTGGACATAGTGACCTAGGATTCACATTCTCTTCTCAGACAGTGTATCCTAAGTTTATAAAAGTCTCAAGGCTCTTTCTGCATGGTTTGTCTCCATTGCCACCATGGACGTTTACCTCCCATTCATTGCTTCCAGAGTCTCTCTGTATCTGCTTGTACAGGATGAACCCTAAGCTAGAAGCTGAGCACTCCAATCCCAAGGTGCCAAGAAACACCATAGAGAAAGATGTATATATCAATAAGAAGGTAAATAAGGAGATAAATTTGAGCAGGTAAATAAGGACAGGGATATAGCTCAGTCTAAGTGCATAGATTGAGATGGATTGAATTGTTTATCCTGTTAACCACTGCCTCCACAGTAATGGATATTCAGGTCTCTGAGAAGGCTATTTTATTAAATATCATCTGTCTGTATTTTCCGTATGGTTTTCTGTATTTATCTCCCAGCAACAGTGAATGAGTGTTTCATAGATCTAGCAGAAGTTCTGCCTTCTGTTTCCATCAAGTATCTGCAGCAATAGGCCCCAAAATTAGCCAGCTCCACTACTTGCACCATGTCAAAGTTAAGGTGCTAACAAAAACAGCAGTGCAAACTAAAAAACTATCAGCATTATTACTTTGATTAGCCTTTAATTAGATGGCTCTTGGGACTGGTCAGAAAGAAGTCTTTCCCAACATTATGCAAAATCAGACACTGGACTTTGGCATGGGCTCAATTAGAGAAAAGACCTAAATGCTTAATGGATTAAATTTCTCCGAAACTGTCAGGGTTTGGATATTGAAATCTGATTTGAAGCTTACTTGTGGTAGGTAACCCTATGGTTGGGTTTTATTTGAGTTCTTCCTCAGATGATTTTTTTCCTTCCAGAGGATCTGGAAAAGAAAACTGAGGAGGCTTTCTCTCAGTCCTTTTGATTTCATGTTCAGAGTATAGGAATTCCCGTTTCCACAGAATTTTGTTGTTTCCATTTCCCACCCCAGATGAAATCTAAAACCAGGCACGTGGTGTCCCAGCCAAATCCCTTGAAACAACCCTACAAAACACACATCCTCAGGCCCCTGGTTTATCCTGTACCCAGCTGCCAGACCTATGGTCTCTCCATTGACTGGCTCCCCCACACATACACGTTCACACAAGAAAATAATCAGAAAAGACCTTTGATAAGATGATAGGACAGATGACATTGATCAGGTGCTGGACTTGGCCAAGCAGGAGTACTGACCCACTTAGATACAACCAGCTCTTTACCTCCCCTTTCCTCTCCATTCCCCCATGATTTCTCTTCTCTCATTCATCCTGACCCCTTTTTTTCTCTGGCTTTGTGCCCTCCCAGTTAAAAATTCACTTCTAATTATTTTTTTCCCAATTGTCCCAGTTTTGCTAATTCCATATCAAAATTTTCTATTCTCAATACCATTACCTAGCTAATCCCAGCCCTGTTTGGTTTTACTGATATGGTTATTTAGGCACTCTTGGCCTTGTAAGACCCCAGAGGTCCCCAGTGTTCCTTTCCAAATAGCAGTGAAGTTTTGCTGTGGCTCACATAATTCTGCCTGTGAAATCAGGCCATTCCTCATGGTGTTACCTGTAACTTTTGTCAGCTTCTCACTCTATGTTTATATGTTATGTTTAGCAATTTCTCATGCTGTGTCCAAATTTTAGCACATCCTGTTCAGTTGCCTTAACCTCAGACCAGAGCCTAGCCATCTGCTTGCATACCTTAACATGTCTAAAATCCTTGTGGATATATCTAGGAGATAAATTAAACAATATAGTAAGTAATTAAAAAAAGAAAAAAGAAAAAAAAAAGAAACAAAGGAAAAAGTGAATAAACCCTGGATAATAAAACCACACAGTCTCCTGCCTAGGTGAAAACACAGGGGAGAACCAGTGTTGTTTTACAGAAGATTAACGTCTGGGGATGTTTCCTTCTGCTGCGCCACTGCCCATGGGATGTAGAGTCTATAGCCTTGGATCAGACAAAGATTTTTAGATTCGGAGATTTTAATGCTAGAAAGAGCATTGGCAACACTAGCAACATAATGTGACCTCACAGATCATACAGGACACAAAGTTTTACCAAGTTTCTCCTACAGATAAGCAATAGTGGGTGTTTGGTCACAGCATTGCCTCATAGGAAAGCTGCACGCCTTCTGAAAATACATCAAGAAATGGAAATTTCATTACTTCCTGTGGTGGTTTAACCACTGGAACAAATCCTCCTCACTCTTTAAAAAGAAATATATCCCTCTGTTGAACTTGTCTGGCATGAAAATTGTAGTAGATTTTTCCACTGGATTTAAATAGACCTATACAGCCTGCTGTTCTCCCCCCAGTACCATCAACCCAGTTCTCAGCATCTTTACAATAAGCTAACTGGCTTGAGCACTTAAAGAACTTCATTTTGAGAGAAATACCGTGTGGCTTTCCCATGCACATTCTCTGTTTTCCACATCCTTTATAAAAGGTCAGGACTCCAGAACTGTTATTGGGACTCTAGAATTGTTTTTGAATCGCAGTGGTTTCACAGAATACAGGTAAAGTCACTTGTCTGCCCCAGCTCAGCACACCTTTTTCAATAAACTCGTGAGTGATGTTACCTTTTGGCCACAACATCCCATTAAGAGCTCAATTTTGTTCTAGTTTTTCATTTTATCAGACCGTGTTTATTCAGAAGTACTTCTTCAGACCTTCTAGAGAAATTGTAGTCTACCATCCAGTCAGTAAGGGCCGAATTTGTTCTGAGATTTTGCATTTGATGGCCTTTATACGGACTCCAATTATGAATAGATCCAGACTGTAAAGCATAAGAGTCTTACCCTAATCTTTACTTTCTTCTTGTTAGTCTTCTGCTTAAGCACACACTTCATTAGCAACAGGTTTATAAGATCTTGTTGAAGTCTACAGCCTACTGAATACTGCTCTTCCAGTACTAAAATAATCTATCCAAAGACAGTAAATAAATCCAAATATTGGATTAAATATTCAGCTGAAATGCCATGATAGGTGCTTTTCTCTTTTTATCCTTGAGTGGCCCATAAATCTTTCTCGAGACATGGGTTTCCTATCTTGTTAAGACGGCAAACCATTTCGTGTTGTGGGAATGCATATCCCTTTGTATTTGCCAATAAAAAGCCTGTCCTTGCTTAATGGTATCCATAGTAAGAGATCCCTTATTCCATGATCTGATGACCTACTATTTTGCACCCCATCAATCTATGCATCATGTCTAAACTATTATAAGGAGCAAGGTTGTAGTTTATTACCAGCACAAAAATTGAATGACATTGAGTCAATAGCACTGAGACCCTATTAGAAACATGCTGCTGTTTGTAGGGTCAGCTTCTGGCTTCAGCCCAGAGAAGAACAAAGTAATGGAAGTTCACAACCCAAAGCAGAAGTCATGAGTTCATTATTCCTACTTCCTCACTAAGCAGTCCTTATGCCCTTATCAAGAACAGAAAAAAATCCTACTCTCTACCCCTAATCCCTCCTTCTCTCCCTCCTCAAAAAAGTTTTCTGCTGTTTTATTTCTCACAACCAGAAATTTAAACAGTTTACCAAGAATACATTTCTCTCTCACATTGGGCTGCACAGGCAATGAGTCATAGAGTTTGCAAATAGCATGACTTCACACTGATGGGTTACATGTGCTGGAAAAGCTCTGCAGTCTCCAATTATTCTTAAACAGTTCTTACACTGTATGTATCTGTTTTATGTGTTTTAAGTGATCACTAGGGCAGACTTTTTGGCAATGTGCTGCAGGATTAGAAGGTGGAATAGAGGCAGTTCATTAAGAGTACTGGGTGGTGCTGGCCTAGCTTTACTGCATGAAGAAAAGTAGAGTTTAGATTACCAGGTGTGGCACTTCCTCTCAGAGCTTGAGTTTGGGCAGATAAAAATCACATCAGTGTAGGCATCAATCAGAATGATTTTCCTGAAGCAGAATAACGACATGGATGGGTTGTGTCATGGGCACTGCTAGTGGAGCAGTGAGCTCTGGCAGATAGACCAGACCTAGCTGTTAGACACAGTCACAGAGATGTTTCCAGAGCAAACATTGATTTGTAAACTGAGTTCAGAGACAACTTATTGAAGGGTGGCAGCAATTTTAAGAATTTCTTTTCTGCAGAATTTTGTTCCAATTCTTCATTTTCCGAAGGCTATCAGCTCACCGCATCCCTAGGTCCGCAGTGGGAAGGGGTAGAAGATTTGCATGGCTACATTTTGAGTTGAGATATATGTCACATCATGCAGAGAAAAGGGGAAAAATGATGTAAGTCAGCTTCTAACTGCTATGGAAAAGAAAAGCACTATCCTGCCCTGGGAGGTGTTTTCTCCACACCCATGGTTGCAGCACAAGTGAGCTGTCATCTGGGAAGCCTCCACTGCTGCTGCTGCTGCCACATCTGTCTTGCAGCACCTCTCAGGAGATAAAGCACTACCACTTACACTCACAGCAGGACACTTAATTCACAAATCTAACTTCACTCCAACAAGGCTAAAAAAAAAGGAAAGCAACTTGAGATAGGCAGGGGTGTAGAGATTCCCATGTATCAGACAGGTGCAAGCAGGCAAACCTGCGTAACACTAGACCTTCATATTCTGGGAAAAAAATTTACTCTAGCCAGATCATTTCCTTGTCACTCCTCTCCCTCGCCCTAAAAACAGATTTGCAGCATGATACATTGAAATCAATGCCGTGTTGGCAGTGCATCACTCATTGCCCTGCTCCTACTCAGAAGACTGTCACTTCTGTGCCGTAAATCTTTCTAGTGAAGAGATAATGTTCTGGGTCTCTTCCCTTTTCAGCCAGTGAGGTCACCAAGAGCTACCCTATTTATAATCAATATTTCATCTTCCATACCTTTTGTTTATTGACCTTGAAACCATTTCACATTAATTCATCAGGAAGGTGTGTCCTTTGCTACTTTGGTATTTACTTACTGTCAATAGGGTAAATGCATGATAAGTATTTTTAAAGAATCCATCCCCTTTCATACATTCCTGGATAATAATTTTATTACAGAGCTCTCTCTTTCATCTGTGTTATCTGTTTTCCATGGACAGAGGCCCTTCATCAAACCAGATAATTTTATTTGTTGAGAGATGCTTTTGTGCAAAACTTGATGCCTAATTTATGAGATAAGCTGGACTGACAACAAAATGACCTTCTCCCTCTATCTGGTTATTAAATTGTTTGTGATCTAATAAAATGCTGGTAATACACTCCGTTTCAGCAGGGCTTTAATTTCCTACCTGACATTTAGATTAAAAAGAGTATGGATTCAGGGAACAAATCTGTCATGGTCTGAAGCAGACTTGAGCTCAAAAGCTGAGCTCTGCTACCCCCCAAACACCTCAGAGGGAAGAGTGACTGCTTTTCCCTTGCATTTGGGACAGCAATCCATGCATTTGACTCTGAGAAGGCAGCAGCTGCTGGAGTCAGCAAGGCAGGATTTTCCACTGGAGTGTTACAGTCGGTTAGCTAATGGATGTCTAAGCACAGTAAGGATGTACGTGGACACACACACCTCTGTGCCCCCATGCAGAGATCTGTACTGGTCCTGGTTGTAGTCTTGCACAAGGCTATTCAGGAGACTGCAGAAAAGCAGCCCCCACTCCTCTCTGTCATCCCTAGTAAACACAAATATTGCGGAATCATTCTGGGATAAGGCTTTGTTCATCGGTCAGAAGACAACGATGCGTGACTCCTCAGTCTTCTGTGGTTCTTCAGGCATCCTCAGAGGTAGCACCATTGCGTTATCCAGACTCTGGTTATGTCAATACAGTCACACAAGCAAATGCTTAAGCCTGTTCTTAAAGCCAGGCTCAACTACCTTCCTTGCTTGCTGCTGCCCAGACAAATGTGGGCTTAGGAAGGGAATTTGCCTACTTTTATCTGAGAGCAATGCACATTTTTATGCAATAAGAGGAAAAAAAGACCTATCTTCATACCACAGTACTTTTCTGTGTAATACCAAGAGTCCTCCAATATTTCAGTAAGAGCAAAAATCAGTTCACTGCTCACTCCAATGTACTGAATAATAATTTTCTCTAGAAAATTCAGATTTCTCTGCAGAAGAAAAGTTGCAGAATGAACATAGCTGATTTTCAAGGATTGTTTGTATCATGAAATATTATTTTCAATAAGCAGAGCTTGCCACCTGGAAACACCATGCCCTGGATCTATAATGTACACTGAATCAAAAGATGTGAGATGTTCTAACAGTCTTAGATTCTTAAAAGTGACTAAAAATACAGCATTTTAGTAAATGATGAGGAAATAAGAAGCCTCACTAACACAAAAATTGCGTAATATATCTCAATAACTATAGAAACTTTCTTCAATGAAACATCAAATTTCTCTGAGTTCTTCAGTCTTCACTCAGCCACTTATTTCATGTCACTCAATTTGGTATGCAGTACTTTCTAGAAAAAAAAAAAGAAAAAGAAAAAAGGAAAAAAAGAAAAAAAAAGTTTAGAAGCATGTAACAAAGGCACCTTAAAGGAGAAAAGGAAAATGAAAGGGCAACTGGGTCCAACTTTAGAAAGTTTATAAAGCACTAATTAGTGTGAGAACACACAATGACATAACTCAGCTGAGAGCTGTTTGAGGTTCACTTCTTGTTACAAGATTCTTTCACTGGGAGATCAGGGAAGGAGAAGAAAAAAGTTTGTAAGGTACACGTTAGTGCTGGCTTTTATGAAGATTTGATCGAGGACTTTTTCCCCTCTAACGATGTGGCTTCCTTTTTCGTGTCTGTTATGTGTGATTACCCTACCTGTGTGTACTGTTTTTATTTTACATCAGGCCTGCTTTCACTCCCTATTGCTTCCAGAATATCAAATTATCTGATCTTATTTAGTTATCTGCTAGGTTCTCTTGTAATATTTTGTCCCCCTGCCCTGCTTTGTGTGGAAGATTTTGCTTCTTTCAAAATTTAAAAAAATTAAAAAATTAAAAAAAAAAATTCTCTATGTAGCAGAGAACAGCAGGATTGTTTTTTGTCTTGAAAGGAGACAACACCATTCAGATCTAATTATCAAGTGTAATTCCAGAATTATATCATTGACGAAAATAGAGAGGAATCATATGTGAAGGAAACACTAGTCCATAGATGATAAAAGGTAAAAAGGGTTTCAGAAAGGCCCTGTACTAGGTATGCATGTGGGGCAGGAAAACTCAGACAGAACACTGGCACAGGTTTCCCAGAGAGGTTGTGGAGTCTGCCTCCTTGGAGATCTTCAAAAGCTGCCTGGACGTGGTCCTGGGCAACCTGCTGTAGGTGTTCGTGCTTGAGCAGGGGTTGGATCAGATGGATCCAGAGGTCCCTTCCAACCTCAACCAGTCTGTGATTCTGTAATTTTCAAATCTCCTCCCTGGTGGGAGTAGTTTTGGCCTGACAAGTTGTTCTGCCTCACTCTGTTTGGTTTATCACTACACTTCAGTTGTGCCTTTTGGTCACGCTACGGACCCTTGCGATGGACAGCCAGAGTCACAACTTCTTGATTTCTATGAAACTTCCAAAAATACTGAAACGGTTACGGACAAAAAGCTTTCAGAAACTACAGATTAAGCTGCTTCACAGTTAAAAGGAAGTATTCACTTCATTTGTTTTCAGTATTTACTTTTTTTGCCTCGCTCTAACACCTGAAGTTTTAAAGGCAAGGCAGTTGAGGTAATAGAAAGTGACCATGTAACTCACACACCAGTTTTTACCAAGTTTTGACTCATCTTGCAAAAGACACTGCTTTAAACTGTCGATGAAACTTAAACCATCACTGTAGGCAACCTGTAAGAAGTTTTGGCAGAAAACATGGAGATTTCCCTTGTGCTTTTCACAGGTGAGAGGTGAGGATAAGCCAATGAGCACAAGAGAGTGAAATTGAGTGGTTGGAATAGGAGAGTGAAAATCAGGGCTCTGGGAGAATAACTGTTCCTTCTGTTATTGATTTCCCTTTGGCTTTGAACGTGACACCCAGGAGACGTGATGAAGCCTAGAACAGAGCTTTCCCAAGCCAGCCCTGCACGAACTGATACCAGAATGGTAAACTATGGATGGGCCATGCTAGCTCCTTTGAGTACCACCCCAAAGCAGTTGTCAGAGCTACTTTAGAGGCTAAGCAGTTTTCTCCAGCAATCGCCTTGGAGGGAGTCTTCAAAGAGCAACTAAAATGCCTGTATCCCTTTATTCACTTTTGTCAATAGAAAAAGAAGTCTGAAAGTTAAAGAGAGCACATTGAGCAAGCAACAGAGATGGGAAGGAAAGGTTGGGATCAGCAGGATACTGCAGAGGTGCATGGGAAGGCAGTAAGATACTTTAACCCACTTCTGGGCTTATCTGTACATCCTCTGGGTCTGATGACCTCCACTGGACTCAATGTTGAACAATGTGCACGTACTCTTAGGTTTGGAGCAAGGTTAGGTGCAGTACTACACTTCAAGGCACAGTCTTAACTGTCACTGTCCAAAGAAACATGAAAACGTTGGCTTCAAAGAAAAATCAGATTTCAAAACTTCTGTGAGGTCCAGGGCCCTTGCAATTTTCAAGATGTCTTTGTCAGTAAGTTCTTCATGCTAATTAGTGGATTAGGTAGTCTCAGTTCCCCTGCACCAGGTAATTGTCCAGACAATTGTCCAGCACTGATCTAACTTTTAACAACAGCCAAGCACTTCTGAATGAATTTTATTTTGGTAAAATAGGGAAGTTGAGGAACATTTTCGACTGTCATCTGACATCAGTCAGATGAGGAAATAGGACACTGGTCTCCTGACTTAGCTCAGAAACAAACTCTACAGTCCACCCTCTTTCTCCTGACCCCAGCCATGGTATCAGTACAGTGATTCTATAGAAATATATATGTTTGCAACGTACATAAGCATCCTGACTCTCACCGGGTTGGTAGAAACAGAGACAGATGAATGAAGGGGTAGTACCTGCACCTAGAAAGACAAGAAGGGGAAAAGAGCTGATGAAAGAAGTGTTGATTAATTCCTTGAAGACTGCTTTATTCCTTTAGTTCAGTGTTTTGGCAGTGCTCTTAGTGTCAATGAAACTGGAGGATAAATGGCACTGCAGGTGGGGCCATGCAGGTGCTGAAGTGCTGGCTCTGCATCTTTTGTCTAGAAAAGGGACTAAGATATGCATTTCTGGTGAAGACACTTCAGCCTCCTTCTTTGTAACTCTTTCCCTCTGCCTGCAGCTCTGCTACCCGTGTCAGGGAATGTGTGAAGCAAAGGATGACAAGATTTTAAAGCTTGATAATTCACACAAGATTGCTTAGAAAGGTTGCGCTCACATACAGCAAGATGTCACAGTAAGCCCCACTCAGATCTTCAGAGTGCCAGAAAGGTTCAAGGACTCATCAGTCATGAAGGAAACATTGCATGTATAAGCATGACTTTATGCATTCTTATTGCTGCCTCACCTACGCGTGAAGTGACACTGTAATTATGCCATTTCTTCAAGTCTTGTCAATGTTGGGTCAGTTGAGCGAGCTAATACAAGAATGATGGAAATATGAAGAATGTGTGTAAGCTTATAATGCCAACATGCTATCTTACCTGCTTGATAATGTAATAAAAATCAGAGATCAAGGAAAATTAATAGATTGTACTGTAGATGTCTGTAGCTTTATTATCTGTAGGATATTGTATCCATTCTTGCCTGAAGTTATCAAGCAATGGACAGGTTTCTCCCCCTTTCTATAGTCAATTATTCCATGTAAGAATAATGAGTGTCCTTACTGTTAGGACATTTTCTGTATGATTCATCTCACCTAAGTTTAGATGCCTGTAGTATAAAATCTGCTGCTGAGTTTGTCACCCTTGACTTCTTCTATAGTAAATGGACATAAATAGGTGTTTTAGGGCTTCATTCATCTGGCCTTTGACCAGTGCTAGACCTTAGGAAGACATGAATCTCATCCTCAACTCCAGGGATTATATTAATTATCCTTCCACTGACTGTCAGGGGATCTTAGGTTAATGGGAGTGTCAATGTTCAATAATTTTGAAGAATATTCTTTCCTAACAAAAGATGTCCTTTATTCCTCTCATCATCTTATTATGACCCCAAATCCATGTCAGACAGCAGACACCATTGAATTCTGAGGAACAGATGGAAAAGAGGGGGCACCTTCTTTGGAGCAAGAGTCACGTCCTTGGAGTAACTGAGAATTTTGTATCTTACAAATCTCCAAAAGGCCAAAAGCAAAGCCCTCAATCTCTCGTGGTCACTTCCTGAGACACCTTGCTATTTGTGTAGTTTTTATGTATGTATGTATTTAAAGGTATTAGCTTGTTGCAGTGCATTCTATTCTATTCTATTCTATTCTATTCTATTCTATTCTATTCTATTCTATTCTATTCTACTCTACTCTACTGAGAGGGTTCGTTGTAGCTTGTGGCACTAGGGGGTGGGGTGCCCAAAGTGAATTTTCTGGGATCCAACATCCAAGACGTGTTTTCCTTTGAGTGAAAGAGGTTGAGCTCAGTAAACAGAGCAGTCCCTTCCACTACTAAGGTGTGAATAAACTCCAAAGACCATTCCAGCTCCTGAACATATAGGTTTAACCCCGGGCACCTGCTAGCCAAGATTCTCCATGCCAGCTATCCCACTTGTTCTACAAATGATGACAACATTTTCTTGCTCACTTACTACCTTCAGCTACTCAGATCTCACCAGGAAACATCTCTCTAGCCTTCTTCAAGCCAAGGTGCGCTGTCTTACCAAGCCAAGAGACAAATGCTTTCAAGGTCATCCTATTCAGTGGCCTTTTTGAAGTCAATGAGGAAAACAGCACTATTTCCATAGGAAATTTATTCTGATGTCAGAGAGTGCGCAAGGAATTTATTCCTTTGTCAGTTTTATTCCTTTCAGTCATTAAAGCATAAGTGGTTTTCACAGGGTTATGGTATGTTTGGCAGTTTGGTGTACTATAAAATACCATTTCTTTACACTCTAATTCCTTAAACACTTCAAATTTATTTGTGTGTGTGCATGTGTGTGCGTTCATTTATCTAGTTCTGGGTACACATACACAAAGACTCTCCTTCCCTGACTTAATCAGTTCATCCCCAAACATTGATTTCCTCTGTGTTGCCTTTTATGATTTAGTCTGTAGACTTTTTTTTTTTTTTTTTTAATCTAAAATTAATGCAATGCTACTTAAAAGGCATGGGATTGATGGCCCTGAAGGGAGAATGCCGCTGTTTATCTCCAGCAAAGGTACACTGCCAAAAGATGCATCCCAGTCTAATCTGGAAGAAACAACTGCAGAACAGGTGGAGATGCTTGGATTTAAGATCTGTTGCCATTCAGCCATTCAGTCCACCTACGCTACTGACAAGATGATTCATTACTAAGACTCTTTAGTATTGCTAATTAATGTTAATGATTATTGTTTAGCTTCCAGTGACTGATGAACTAGGGCTTCAGTTTCCTCAGCCTCATTTCTTTCCCACTCTTCTAGGATGTTTTGTGGTCATGGAGATAAAAGTTTGGCCAGCTCACCTGTATCCCTCACAGCAGCATAAGAGTATACCGGTTCAGTAGTTGTAGTGGCCCTACTCTTCCCATCAGTGGCTGCTGAAGACCTCTGTCAGAAACTAAGAGTAGTTCACTCCTGACAGGATGACAGCCTCACATGGGGCGAAGTGAACTATTTCAGAAAACACAAATATGGTCATGGACCAGTGGTCCAGCTATGCAGCTTACTTGCCTGACAGTAGACAGGAACGGCTGTTTTGATAAAACATATAGTGAACAAGTAAATAATAGAGTAATTCTTCCTCCTACCTTCTGGCAGGTCATCTCTTCATGCACAACTTGCATGGAAATTTTAATGTTTAGTCATCAGTCATAGATTTACCTATTCTGAATTTGTCCATTCCCTTACAAAGATCTTTTAGGACTTAACAGTATTCTGTGGGAAAGAGATCCATATATCAATTGTGTACTGCCTGAGAAATTACTTCTGCTTGCTTGATCTGATTATTTTGGTGGTCAACCCTATTTCTTGCAATGAGCAAGACATTGAATAATTATTTCATGATCATATTCATTCCACCATTCATAAATTTATAAGTCTTTGTCACATCCCCCATTAATCATATATGTTCCAGTCACCTCTTTTCAAGCAGGAAAAAAAAAAAAAAAAAGAGCCTAAATTCATTCAGACTTTTCCATGAAAACAAAACAAACCAACCAACCAACCAACCAAAAAACAAAGTAAGCTGAAGAGCTTCATCAGGGACAGATTTTATGGGACAAAATCATGTTCAGATATTCTGAGTAGATCTGATATTGTATGGGAGCATGTGCAATACGGGCAACAAGAGTAGTGGCGGTATTCCCTAGGCTCATGAAAAATGAGGAAGATGAAAGCAGCCCTGAGAAGCACAATGAATATACAACCTTCCCAGGCTGAAATTCATTCCATCATCCAGTTAAGCCTCTACTTAAGTCCCCATTTGCCACACTTAGAACTGGTGAGAGATGAGCCTCACAGAGACAGCTGTGGTTGTATTTTTTGTACTATTAATATTGCTGGAGTAAAACACTTCAAATTGGATGTTGTTGCATCAAAAGTCTGTATGCTTAAGGTGTTTCTGTCACTGCTAGGAGCCACCAGGCACAAAAAAAAAAAA
>VXAL01019619.1:78015-93454 GCA_013399475.1 Chauna torquata | reverse complement strand
ATTAAAATTTACAAACATAATATTAAAATTATATCAAATATACTGCATAAGTAAGTGATAGCTCAGATTAATGCCTTCAACTTAGTAAAAGGAAAAGAATCAGTGAAATTATCCACTTATCATTTTTATACTGAAATTTTAATTTCCTTGGAATATTTAGAAAATTTATATTTTCTAAATAACATTTTTTTTTTCCTCTAGTATAATGAGATCTGTTTATGATGGGCAAGATGTTGATAGGTGAAAAAAAAAAAAAAAAAAAGAGGGATATAAGCCCATAAGAAAGATTGACTGTAAAAATACAACAAAGGAAATGAACATGAGATTTTCCTATTTTTTGTTTTCCTAAAAAATTAGTCTTAGCCCGATTAATGAATTTTTTGGCTTTGGTAATCGTGATGTTGTTTGTGTCAGTAGCAGAAGGCATTTTAATGCCTCAGTGGAAAAAAAAAAAAAAAAAGGATCAAGAACTCAGATTAGTGATGTTAACGTCCCTGCCAGAAATTGGAAGGAAAATGTCAAGGATGGGCTGAGATGATTTGTTCAGTCAATCAGTGTCAAATGATTAAAAAAAAAGGAATCCTGGTGACTAAATGTGGGGATGCTCAGGAGAAGGAGGGGCACAAGGATGAATCCTGTGAATCCCCTTGGAGATGTAGGAGAAAATCTGAAGGACAGATGAATATCCCACCTAAGGTGGACTGGAAAATTATTGACGTCCATGAGAAGTCAGAATTACAAGAGCTGAAAGGGGTCAGGATTTCAAGAAAGAGATGAAAGAATACAACCTGTGCAGCACATGAATGAAACAGTTGTTGCACAAAATTTAGCCTTCTTTCTTTGTACATTCATTGCACAAAACTTAGCCTTCATTCTTTGTACATTCATCTTAGTTTTTGTTGTTGTTGTAAAGAAAATTATCTTCCAGGAAGTCATTACATTGATTCCTTGTCACGTTAGCCCATGTTGAAAACCGAGGTCCTGCCAAGTGAAACAATAGAGATGAAAGATTTGATTTTCCTCTCTTTCAGCGTTTGATGTAAGCTACTCCAGCTACGGTGTCTTTGTTAACAATGACATTTTGCTCTATATGTTTATACTATTAATTCTCCCATTCTCATTTATCTGGTTCAGTGTTCTCCACTGAGCTTGTTCACACAGTTGGTGTTTTCTAGGACATAGACACATCAACAAACTGTCATGGCACAAGCAAAACTGTGGTGCATAAGCAGCATCCATCAGCTATTCTAGAGCGAGGGAAGATGTTCAGGTTCTTGCCCTGTAGTAAGTGGGGTCATTACAACAGGAAATATGACATGGGGCTTATCCAAATTACCATGGCACATTTCTAGATGTGATGATGTCTAAAGATCACATCCCTCCAGCAAAGAAGCAATCATTGGAAATACTAACCTAGCAAAGATCTGTTTCCTGGGTTAAGGAGTTAATCAGTTATTATACCAGGAGTTTTATATTTACCATTATATTTACCAGGAGTTTATCAGTTATTTTTCTCTCTTGGTGCATACTCATAATGTCTTCTCTAAGAGTTTCCTTTGTGGATCCATTTGTTCTGCTGGATGTCACTTCTAAAGAAATCCCTATAAACCTAGTCCCAAGTCACTGTGTTTGAATGGACTGCCCTGTTTTCTATAGCTGTGTCTCTCCTAGTTTCTCTCTGATGGTTGCATGTTACCTGAGGCTGTGCTGGTTGAACTCTCAAGAAGTTTTCTGTCTGTTCTTTGATACCAAGGGAGCAGGCAATTTAGCAGTACAGCTGTTTGAAAATGCTGTGCTGGGAGATTTTCAGCATTAACAGCTCGTTGCAGGATTTGTTTGTTTTTCTTTTGCAATTACTTCTCATTTTGAAATGTGTGCTGCACGTTATAATACATGATACATAGGGATATAATTTATCACGTTGCAAAGTTGAAACTGAAAAAAAAAGTCATACTTTTTCGAAACTTTCTTTTCCCCTTTTGGAGTTTTATGCTTTCACTGTAAACATTCATTCCAGTCTGTAGTGATGATTTCCTTCAAAACAGGTCAGAATTTATCCTGCAAAGGATATTCTGAATTTGTCTCATCTCTACTAGGTAGATTAAGAAATTAGTGATGGCTCTTTAGTTTAAGGAAAAGCAGGATGTTTTAATCGAGGGATGATACTCCTCTTCCAAATATCATACTAAGCTGTAGAAAGGTACAGTTCCAAGAGAAAAGAAAATTTTTAAGTTACATTCACATTCAGTTGCCACTGAAGATCCTGTTATTGAGCAGATATCATTGACCTTCTGTAAAGAAGCTACAGCAGGTGAGAATTAGTGCATCCACCTGTTGTTTCGCCTTTGAAAGTGTAAAACAAACTTGACAGATTTTGATGCTTGGCTTTCCCTTCCCCCCCATCCACCCCCCACCCCCCATGGAAGCTCTGTGTCCTGTGCCTACCCTACTGTATTGTCTACCATCATTTATTCTACATTACCACTCTTCCCCCTCTTTGCTTATCTGCCTTTTTGCCTGGACATAAGCATAGTGAATGGGCAGAGTGTTTTCCCTGGTGAGACTGCAGGCATAGACTCTGCCAGGTATTTCTGCAATTGCATTACTCTGCTGTTCTGCCCCGTAACAGGGTGTACAGCAAACAATACATGCTTGCACCACAGCCCTTCTGCCTGAATTCCGTCCTCCAAGCTGCAGCCACTGAAAAGCAGACAGCAGAGCAAAAACGCCAGATTTCACACTGAAGTAGCTGAGGCGTGGGCACAGGCATCCGTCCTACTGACTGCCATCGAGGCGATAGATTTGATCACAGGCAGATGATTGACAGAGGTGACCTCTTAAACCACTGCGGCAAGATTAGCCAGAGTTCTTTTGTCAGTTCCCTCCAGCTGCAATCAGGGAACATTTTGGCTGACAGCTGCCCTGACTGCTCATGCTATCTCTCTCTCTCTTGCACACGAGCACATGTGTGGGTGCACAACCAAATACACTGAAGCAATCACTGAGCAGATGTACATGCAACAGCTCCTAAACTATGTTTTTATTTTGAAATCGAAGCAGTCAGCACCAAGGAAATTAAACATTGATCAAAATTATTGCACAATTAAGGCATGATAATGAGCATTCAATACTGCAGCTAACACAATTACAGTGTAATATCACTTAAAGCTATTCTGCTCGGTGATTAGGCAGGGTGCTGGAATATAAAGGTATCTCAACTTCCTGTTCTCATTTAATGTATTCCAAAACAGCAGCTAACTAAGTCTGGGGAGAAACAAAAGATAAAATTGGAAAAAATAAATGTTGCTAGCAGTCCTAGCAATTGTCCATAAATTGGCTTTCCCAAGGGGTAGGTAGCAAGACCCAGCCCTAGATCAGAAGTTGACAGGGACTGTCTGATGAAATCTGGGTGATGATTATATGCTGTTGATCAGCATCGTTCCTCATACAGCCATGACCATGTGTTGTGTGACACCAAATAGCTTTATGTGTCAATGTGGACTGGAGAATTAATGCTAATTTCCTCAAATGTATGTGGGTCTGAATCCAGCTGCAATTAGTGACAGTTACATGCCACAGAAAGTCAGAGAGAATCAGGTGTCAATGTGCTCCAGTCTGGCCTTAGGGAAGGTTGTTCTACGGATGAATACTCAGTAGGTTCAAGGCAGATGCTCTGATGTGTAGTTTGGGTCAAGTACTTAGCGCTCATGGGGGATAAGAGCTATGACAAGAAAGAAGAAAAGCATATTCTTTATGGCAAAACAATATATGAGCTCAAGTAATCATATATTCATTATCACCCACTCAAGGCAATCAAAACTTTATTATTTCAAAATCTAAGAGACTAAATTGGTAATAACAATTATGTAAATGGGAATTCTGAGTGGCCTACTGACTTTCTGTGTCTTAGGTTTTGAAATGCTTTATTTGAAGAAAGGAAGGAGGAAGAGAGGGAGTTTTGTACCAACCAAATCAATTCAAAGGTACTGAAACAAAGAGATGAGGAAACTGAAAATACCAGTTAGAATTCATTCTCTGGTAGAGCGTAGGAAACTATATACTCTTTCATTTGGTCATGAACTCTTGGCTGTGGATAAGGCTTGTAGGATAGTGACAGTCAGCTTGTCTTACAAGTGGAAGTTCTGCATCAGGGAGTGCGGAGCTTAAGGAAGATGGATTGCTTCTGCTACTCATGCTTCTACGTAAGCTAGGTATACATGTAGGAAAACGTGCATGTGCAAAGCTGTCTGAGCTTGATTTGCAAATGAAAAGTGTATATGCATTCCATAAGTGGCATGACAAATTGAAAGGATCCAAAAACTGTTTCTGTCTTGTACTTTCAGTGTTGTAAATGCTAAAAAAGGTATAGGACCTTCTTTCAAAATGTGAACATAACTACCTTCAGGAACATCATATCATGGAGCAATAACGATCCATTGGAGGGTGACTTAGGACCCAAGGACCATTTAAGATGTCATCTTATTTCTTTAAAATTACATTTCCATCTGCTCAAGGGGGAAATCTCAGACAAAAACATGTAAATAACCAGATATATAAAAGGACTGTGCTACTAAGTTGAATGAGTCTAAAATCCCAGTCCTGAAACTTTAAAGCATCTCACTACTCTTTAGCTATATAAAATGTAGGTAACTGTGCGGATCCAGTCACCTATGCTGTGGTTCATCTCAACAAATTTTGAGGGGTTAGATCCAGTTCTGTATCACATAATCAAAACTTAGCTCTGTACGTGTAGATATGCATATACATGTAGGAGCATAAACTCACATGGCTGTCAGTGGAGAACTAATAAGCGCAGTTCACTGAGCCTAGACAACTAATAATCTGAAAAATCAGTAGGGACAAAAAGAATGCTCTGAACAGATGCTTTTAGTGTGACTTGAGATGCCACAGGTTATGCTGCTCAGCCTCCTGTTGATACCCTAGAATGGCATAGGTCTCCGGAAAGTCTTTGGACGTATTGCTCAGGTGAGGGGGAATGACTCAGTACCTAAAGTCTCTGAATTGGCCCTAGATCACTAGTTTTAGACAACTGAACCCCAGCCTTGTTGTCTACCTTGGGTGCTCTGAAATGTTCTCCAAATCCCATCACTGTATTGGCTAAGGGAGATTCAATTGTCTCAGCACAGGTGACCTGTTGATATGTGAGGTGCCCTAAAATTTCCCTTGTGGATGTCTGGGATATGAAAAATATCCACAGGGAACATCCCAGGTCCCACAACTTCAGCCCTTTTAGTGGCAGACTGGATAGCTAAAGAAATATCTACCTGCAAGGCAGTTTCCCAAGTTCTTGTAGCAGTCAGTAGTGAACTTGTACATGTTTAATTTTAAATCGCCTAAATACAGTTATTTTAGTGCCATTTTCTATGCATTAGGATATACCTCCTGGATCCAGTTATTTGTGTAGAAGAGTAAGACCTCTTCTAGATCCTGTGCCTTAGCTGCCAGCTTCCTGTGGATGGCTTTGGGGTATCTCAGATGGCCCCATGTACCTATGTTGAGGCACTTGAATCTCATCTCTAATTAATATAGTTAATGCATTTAGGGGGAAATTCACCTGGCCAAATGAAGGAGTTTATTTTAGGTTGAGGTGAATTAATCTTAAAATTCACCAGCACTGTAAACTGTTTCCCCATGAACTATAAAGGCAACCCATGGTGCACACATAGCCAACTATGCTTTTAACACCCACATTTAATTGGATGAATCATACCATAAGTATTGGATCTTTTTAAATACAAATTACCTTTTTTTCTGTTTTGTTTCGGTAATTGCGTTGGCTTAGGCAAATACAGAGTTTTGCCTATAACTGGGATCCTTAAAGATATCTCCTTGGCTCAAGGAGCCGCAGATCACACACAAAGACTAAATTGCTTCCTTGGAAGAAGAGTACAGATCTTTTTTTTTGACAACACTTTTCTCACCTCATTATTTCTCCATCACAATAACTAAAGCTGTCAGATTTCTGATGGAAAGCTGCAAGAGAAGCATGTTGCAAGCAGCTGGTCTTCAGAGGCCTGTTGATTTTTTTCCCTCCCTGAAATAAAGAATCCACAAACAAAGCAAAACAAAGCAGGGGGGGGGAAAAAAGTGTTCTTTCTGTTCAGGTTTGCCAAAGAAACTGAATTTCACTGACTAGTTCACAAATGTAAGACTAGACGAGGAACTAATGAATAGCTCAATGAAGCAATGTGCAAGTGGGCTTCCCGAGCCGGATTCAAGGAAGGAGTCTTGTGTTGGAGGGGTTACCCATCTGTTCTCCCTTGCCTTTTGGTTTCAGGCATTTGCTAGATTTGCTTTGAGATCCACAGATGGAAAATAATATATAGGAGTTAGGAATTATGGCTGATTGTCGATGCAGACTACAGTAAAAATTATGTGATAAAAAGCTCATTTCTGCTCACAAAAAAAGGATAAAAGAAGAATGATTGCAGATGAGGAAACCACCAAAAATACTCTGTCCAAGCTACTCCCAGGCCCATCACAGGAGCCATCAGCCCTTCTAAGTCTCATTTCTATGCGTACAGTGGAGCCCAAAGGACCAAGTACAGAGGTCTAGCCCCAGTACCCTAGTCAGAGACACAAGCCACCCCAGGGCTGTCCCAGGAGAGCACTAGCCACGACGGCCAAGGGGACACCCACCCAATGGGTCAATAGGAGAGGATCTCCCGACCAACTCACAGACTGAGGAGAGTCATTGCCTAGGGGTATGGGACACATTATGGGATAAAAAGGAAGAGTATTTTTGGACTGCACAAGGCTTATTGTAGGGTTTGTAGGGGAAGAACCCCCTAAGAGTGTTTAGNGGGGGCAGTGTTTAATGCAGCAACTGGAGAGGGACCAGAGGTCAGAGGCCCATGTGTCCACCATGCCAGCCACTGGAGTGAGTGGGAGCAAGGGAGTATGTGAGCACTAGCAAATTGTCTGCTGTGGGGGCTTGGAAGTGACTGGGAGACCAGCNTCTGTTCTCCCTTGCCTTTTGGTTTCAGGCATTTGCTAGATTTGCTTTGAGATCCACAGATGGAAAATAATATATAGGAGTTAGGAATTATGGCTGATTGTCGATGCAGACTACAGTAAAAATTATGTGATAAAAAGCTCATTTCTGCTCACAAAAAAAGGATAAAAGAAGAATGATTGCAGATGAGGAAACCACCAAAAATACTCCGTCCAAGCTACTCCCAGGCCCATCACAGGAGCCATCAGCCCTTCTAAGTCTCATTTCTATGCGTACAGTGGAGCCCAAAGGACCAAGTACAGAGGTCTAGCCCCAGTACCCTAGTCAGAGACACAAGCCACCCCAGGGCTGTCCCAGGAGAGCACTAGCCACGACGGCCAAGGGGACACCCACCCAATGGGTCAATAGGAGAGGATCTCCCGACCAACTCACAGACTGAGGAGAGTCATTGCCTAGGGGTATGGGACACATTATGGGATAAAAAGGAAGAGTATTTTTGGACTGCACAAGGCTTATTGTAGGGTTTGTAGGGGAAGAACCCCCTAAGAGTGTTTAGGGGAGGAATCCCCTAAGGCAGGGAAAAGAGAGATCAGGGTGGTTTGGCAGCAAACAGAAGCCTGGGGGGGGGGGGGGGTGGGGGGGCAGTGTTTAATGCAGCANGTGTTTAATGCAGCAACTGGAGAGGGACCAGAGGTCAGAGGCCCATGTGTCCACCATGCCAGCCACTGGAGTGAGTGGGAGCAAGGGAGTATGTGAGCACTAGCAAATTGTCTGCTGTGGGGGCTTGGAAGTGACTGGGAGACCAGCTTGTGTGTGTGTGTCTGTGTGCATCTGTATCTATGAGGGCTGTAATTGCAGAGATCAGTATACATGGACATCTACTGGGTAGACTGGGTGTCTGAGCCTAGCTGTGAGAGGGATCCATGTTGTATATATGTATATATATTTTCTGCCAGCAGACCTTCATCCTCATCAGACACAGGGGAACAGGACAAGTGAACTACCTGCTTTCTACATTCATCTTTCCCAATACCTTCCACCAGACGATCCACGATTACCCGGGTTATATTTTCCTTGCCAATAGGACAAACCACAGCTGTTTTCTGCAAAAACTGTTTTTGCCTCCTTCTTTATGAATCTTATCACTTCCCTTTAGAAGGTCCAAGGAGTTGGATTCATTGCATTAATTGTTTGGTGTTTGTATCAAGTTATCGCTAGTGAACCATCAGCCCTTCCTGCCTGTGAGCTGGGATTTGTCACTGTCACTAAACTCTCTCCCTTCACTTACCCTTAAAAATTTTCCCTTCAAAGAGAGGAAATCTGAGATTTGGAGCTGTTATAGGAAAATTATGTAGCTATACAGCTGCTCCTGCCATACAAATTGGGTCACTTTTCACACCACTCACTCAAGAGAAATGACTACTTCTTGCTAAGCCTTTCGAATCCCTCCCCTTTCTCCACAACCAGATAATAAACTCACTCCTGAAATATCTCCACAGGAATCACAACTTTTTCAAAATAATCACCAAGGTTGTTGACAGTAATTTATATAAGTTTGGGCTTCCACTAAATCTTGGAGTTAAAAAAGTGCACAGTGAGGAGAACCACCATGCCCTAGAGAGTAAACTGTCTAGGGACACTGTTTACATTACAAATATATTAAGCAATCAAGACATCTCTCCTTGTAGGTCTTGGTATTCCTCTGATGTCATTATCAAGGCAGACATGACAAATAATATTTTACATCTATGAATGATAATCAGCACACTGCACAGCAGCTAGCCTTATTGATTTGACTAAGGGCTTTGATCTGGTAAATTACCAATTAATGCTATCTAAATTAGTCTCTGTGGGATTGGACAGAGCAGCAGGAAAATAATTCTCTAGTAAAGCTAGTGGTTGGACACAAAGACAATTTCTTTAATCATGCTAAATCTGAAGAAAAAATATTCAATTTGGAGGTCTCCTGCAGGTCAGTCCTTGGTTCCTTGTTAGTCATTAATGACTGTGCTTCATCCCCACTGTCTCAAATTACATAGAAGTTTTACAGAGGCTTAATTAAAAAAAAAAAAAAATCTTCCCTAAACAACTGATAAATATCCAGAAACAGTTTTATTAACGGTGAACTCTGGTGAAGTCACTCTGATTAGCATTTCAGCTGAATCAACAAGATGGATAAATACCTTTTTTGTCCTCAATGTTGATTGGTAGCTGCACTAATAGTGCTCTTTCACAATAAGAGTTACATTGCTTTTTGTCAGTTCTTTCATATTTTTGTTTCATTCTTTGGAGAGCAGGTTGCATTGTTCAGATGCTCTAGATTTGGGGTCCATATGAATGAGCCTCTCTTTTGCTATGGAGTTGGTCTCATTGATGTTTTTGCTTTTTACTGACTGGGTTTCAAAAAAGCCTGAGTGCAACAGCCTCAGTTTCCCTCTCTGCAATAAACAGATGAAAGCACTTGCCAGTAGCTTTTCACAAACATACGGCATAGCTGTTTACAAGTCTTGAATGTTCTCAGACACAAAATGCTTGGGATTCATTATAATGCCATTGCCATTTTATGCGGTATGCAAGATATTTGGGGAAAAAAAAAAGACAAACTATTCAACTATTATTTCTGAGATGGAATTAGTCAGTAATTGAGACCAGATATTATCTATCAAGAAGTCTAGTTTTGTTCAATGGGTGTTGGACTACTGGACAAACGAGTTTTATTCTGGATCCCATCAGTCAGGTAGAAAGTTCCAGGAAGGAATGCATGCCTCCAGAAGATCAATACCCAATTGCACGTCTGGAAGCAGTAGGGATCTTAGGAGTCTGTGGCAACTGGATCCACTTCAAAAAGCAAAGACAGACAAGAGCATCTTTGCCAAAAGACTTGCTAACCTGGTAAAGAGGGCTTCAAATTAGGTTTGCTGGGGGATGGAGACAACACCCTGGGGTAAGTGGAAATGCATGGATGACAGGAAACAAGAAAGTAACTACATCTGAATATACACAGTATGAGAAAGGAATAGGAAGAATGAGAAACCTACAGTCTCCCAAAACATATAAAGAGTGAAGACAGAGACAGGCGCCTTTCAGAGTTTCACCAGGAAAGGATGAGGCAATGGTCACAAATATCAGTACAGTTTGGAAATAAGAGAGTTCTTCACATAAGCAAAACAAAAATCTCTATCACAAGAGTGGTTAAGCACTGATATGGGGGCTGGACAGACTGTGGCATCTCAAATATTTTCCAAATTCACTGCACCAGACCCTGAGGAAGGAGGTTGAACTTGGAAATCATAGAATCATAGAATAATTTGGTCTGGGAAAGACCTCTAAGATCATCTAGTCCAACTGTTAACCTAGCACTGCCAAGTCTACCACTAAACCAAGTCCCTAAGCACCACATCTACACGTCTTTTGAAGACCTCCAGGGATGGTGACTCAACTACTTTCCCGGACTGCCTGTTCCAATGCTTCACAACCCTTTCAGTGGGAAATTTGTTCTTAATATCCAGCCTAAACCTCCCCTGGCACAACTTGAGGCCATTTCCTCTTGTCTTATCACTTGTTGTTTGGGAGAAGAGACCAACCCCCATCTTGTTAAGACCACCTTTAAGGTAGCTGTAGAGAGCAATAAGGAAATCAGCCCTGTTTTCAACAGAAGGCTGGGCCAGGGATGTCCAGATGTCTTTTCCAATCAAAATGATTCTCTGATCCCCCATGTGCCTCCAGGATAACTCAGCTAATAAACATTGCTAAGAATTTGCTTCTTCCTTCATAACTGATACCATTTGTTGGAAAGCTCCTACAACATATTTTTGTGCTGGGAATCCTATGACTTTTAACAGTAAATAAAACAGACATCCAGGGAGCTGGAACACAAAATGTCCAAGTATAAAGCTTTGCTGGATTTCCTAGTTTCACTTCTCAAATCCACTTGACATTATCTGAGGGACAGGCATTAGCATGTATGAGAGTCTCCTCTTTTTCTGTGGTCATAATGAAGGTACTTAGAGCAAGACCAAAACAAGACTGTGGAAGTTTTTATTGGAAGAAATCAAAATACACACAATTTTTAATGGTGCATGCTCTAAAAGCAATTCCATGCCTTTGAGGGCTTACAATCTAATAGTAGTACAGCACAGCATGGTAAGTTGAATCATTAGCCAGATGTTCCTCCTGAGTATGAAATAGGTTGTTTGATGCTTTTCTCTTTTCAGCTGCATCCTGGAAGTCACCCTAAAAAATCTAATTCACTGCAGAGCATCTGCCAGTAAAGACTCTACATGAACCAAGTATCGCAAAGGATTTTCTCTGCTGCATCACTTAACCAATTAACTCAGAGCACTGGCATGGCTCAGTGCCCTGCAGGAGCTCTTCCCCCAGCCTCAGTGAGAGACCAGTGAAGATCTGAGGGTTTGGCCCATTGAGCTTGATGTTTACTGCTACTATTATCAGTTTGGAAGATGGAATATCAAATCCAAGGCTTTTAATGCCTGCTTTTCATTGCTACAAAAATTTTTTTGCAGCCTCTTGGCTGTGTATGCTGAGAATATACAGAGTAGGTCGTGGGGGTGTTTTTTTGGAGGAATTTGAAAGTGAGCCCAATAGGAGCACATTATTGCAATATAGCCATTCGTTAGCACAAATTACCTCTTGTTCTGACCACCTCCCCTCTTCAAAGCACCTACTGAGACAAGAAAGTGAAGATATGAGCTTTGCCATGGCAACGTAACACTTTCTAGTGAAATTAAACCCAAATGGAAAGGGATAGCAGGCTCACTTGCAAACAGAAACCTTGCTTTTCCTTTCAAAGGAAGCTGACGGAAGTTTTAGCTGTATCTTGATATATTAATAACTATCCAGAATTTTTCTAGAGACAGTGAGATGAACAAAATAATTACAACACTAATGGTAATAGAGGTAATAAAAAGAACAGCTCTCCCTGAACTAGAAGCTATCATTAGCTTGACTAAGGAGATCAGCATTTGGGCTTCACAGGCAGTTAGTCTCTAAAGCAGTGTCTGTGGATCATACAAAGGTGCTGTTTCAGTATTAAAATCTTTTAAATAACAGAAGAGTTTCACACTGGGGCACAGTTTGTAGAGGAAGGAAGCATTAGAAGGTGCCATTCCAGAGCCAGAGCCAGGGAAAATTATACTTTTCCAGAGGAAAAAAAAATAAAAATAAAAATTGTTGTTGTATAAAAGAAAGCAAAAATTAGACTGGAAAATAAGATGAGATTTGGTGCTCTCACTTACTCCATACTGGTCAATTTTGGGGTTTGGGATATGATATATGAGCAAATGCAACTGTCTTGCCCCAGAGCATTTGTCGCAAAATAGTCCAGTCTGGTTGATTGTTGATTTCAAATCCTCCTTTGGTCAGCCTTTTGAGCTGCATTTGAGATTGAAAGCAGCCTAGCTGTTATGCTATGGTTTTTTATTATTATTATTATTTTCTTTCTCTGATTGTTCCCTGTCTCACTCTTTCTAGTTTATACAAATACAGAAAAATAAATGAGTTTGCTTAGGACGCAAAGCCAAATATTCCATTCTCACAGGATCTGTGTTTTTTTTTGGTTGGTTGGTTGGTTTGGTTTGGTTTTCATTTTTGTTTTCTGGAATGGCTTGTTCTCCCTGTCCTGGTTTAGAGTAGGCAATTCTGTCTTGGACCAGAGGTTCGTTGTATTTTTTTTCCAGGTAGTTTTTATATATCTCCATGAACATTCCCCATTCTGATCAATAGCTACTTTCAAACATTTTTTCCTATTATTTAAAAATTCCTTAGTATTCCTTCCTGCTAGTTCCTTTTCTGAAGACTGCTGAGATCTATGCAATTTTCATCAATGGAAGAAAGAGCAATTTACAGAAAAATAAGTTTATATTTAGGCTTTGTCTTCACTGACCATCCAGGAGCTGAATTTCCTGTGTTGTGCTTCCTCTACTTAAGGGATGACTAACAAATCCAAGATATAATAGCAAGATCTTACTGAAGGCCAGCATCTTAAACTCAGTCCTGAACTCGTTTTACCAGAGAAGTTCTCTACTACATGAAGTCTACTTTATATCAAAACACTCCTCATTCCATTCATCGTCTTATGCCAATGAAACCTAAGCATCACATTGCTTGCACTGGTTTCCAGACATGCAAGAGTTCATAAACTTCATTCCAACCAGACTGCTCCCATGTATGGGCTCAGCTATGTATGTTAAAAAACATCTTTTAACTCATTTCAGCCTTGCTTCCTCTTTGCAATCAATAGGCTAACAAAATCTGTCAAGGACAATCTCATCTCACCTGAAAGATTATATCTCTCCTTTTGAAGTCATGGAGCTGCTGTGGCCAAATTTTGCCTACTTTAATTGGGAAGGGTCTTCTTACATTCCCCTGGACAACTCTGTATATTCTGCCCTGCCACCTACCTCATAACTCCCATGAGAAGCAATAGTCCATCCTTTAAAATGGGAATAATTCCAAGGCTCTGGGACATGTTACTTTTGAAAATATCTATCTATATCTGTATCTATATCTATATCTATATCAAAAAAAAAAAAAAAAAAAAAAAAAAAAAACTTTTTTATGGGTAGCAAAGGATATTTTGTGAAAAAAATCCATGGACTGAAAAAATTAATTCTCCCATAAGCAGTTGGTTTCATGGAACAGTTCAATTGAGCAGCCTCAATTGAAAGCATCACCCAAAAGAGCTATGTAAGCATGCAGCAAAGGGGAAAGAACAGGCTTGCTGTATTCCCAAGGACTGAGACCTTGGCCATAGGTTTTTCTCCTGCTCAGTCCAATATACCTTTCTGTTTTGTCTCAGAGAGGTAGAAGTGATTTGTGTCCATATGCACAGCCCCATGAGATGATAAGGTTGTTGCTCAGACCTGGGCAAGACATCTCCAACTTTAAACAAGACAGTTACACACAGAGTCCTCCAAATTTCCCTGAGAAAGTGCCCTGCCTTGCATTTCAACTGTTTTTATTTATCTCCCCAAGTAGCTTCAGTTTCTTGCTAGTTTGAAGATGAAGTTCTCTAGATAGCATTTTGCAATGACAGAGATCTGACTAAAAGGCCCAGGTTCTGAAAGAAATAGCTGCAACCTAGTGGGGAATATGATAACATGGGTTTAGACTCTGCTTTATTGTTGTTCACCCAAGCTCTTCTGTTCACCCTTTAAAGGGAGTTCACATAGTTCCTCCAATTTGTGGGCTGGAATGAAACCTTCAAAAACCTTACTGAGACTCTTCAAAAAAGCTGGCCAGACTGTTTAGTCAAAAGATATTTTCATCATAACCTTCCATTTTCACTTAAACGAAAACATTTTGGATTAAGAAAAGGAAGTTAAAATTACGTTCAGAAAGAGGAAATGAAGCAGTTAGAAATATATTTTTGGTGTACAAGAAATGAAGTTTAAATAAAGCAATTAAAAAGGTTACAAATATATTTAAATTTTTTTCCTTAAAATTTCATTTTCTGAGAAATTTTGTTGAGATATATGTGTTCCTTTCCCAAACAGAGAAATAGTTTTAAATTATCGAATTTTTTTAAATAGAGAATTTTATCTCTGCCGACTCTTCTTTGAAGGAAGAGAGAGAATTTTTTTTTTTTTAAATAAATTTCTGCTGTCTAGGAACCCATTCTTGTAGGTATTGCAATCATTATATTGGTGTCTACATAAAAGTGCTTTTTCCCACTACTTGAATCCTCCTTTTGCTTCTTCTTCCTATTTTGTTAGACAGTCTTTTTTCCTGTTGCTATGTACTGCAAGTCAGCAGACTGAATACGAAGCCATTAAACTCCACTGCATTGCACAGCACAAGTTTTCAAATTCTGATATAGGAGTTTGCTCAAACATGACAACAATCCTACTAGACTGGCTATCGTAGCTATAGCTGGGTATGTAAGTACTTCACTGAGCTGGGTCCTTATATCTAGAATCCTGATCAAAAAAAATTTCTCTAAAAAGCTGAATTATTCTAAACTGCTGAGCACAACAATAAATGGTGCCATATATGCCAAAAATATGGTATGTGATTGCAAAATATTTTTTTTCCTGGTATCCTATTGTGATCTCTATCTTGTCATAGTATCCTTAGTCTCTCTTTCTCCAGCTGTTGATTCTTCTCTCCTCTACTAAGATGATGAAAGAGTCATGATAGTCCTATTTTTCCTCAGATTCAGGTGTGTCTGGAGCAAAACTCTCAGCACTAAATATCATTTAGGAACATATTTCATAATAAATCTCAAATGTCCCTGGTTCAACCTTGCCAAACAATATCTTAGAAAAGGTTGCCAAATTGTTGCAGTTCACAGTTTGAATAATGCAGCTTCCATTTAATGGAGAGTATGGTCATATTAAAGCACATAATCATCTGGAAAATGCACAAGCATTATCTTTCTGTCTTGGAAGTGCAGCCTTAAAACAGTGACCAAAAAGAGAGAGAAAAGGAAAAGAAAAATAAATA
>VXAL01019619.1:61911-72845 GCA_013399475.1 Chauna torquata | reverse complement strand
TTTTTTTTTTTTTTCCCAGTGTTACTTTTGGGCACAATGTCAAAAAATAGAGAGCTTCGGAGACACAAAAGAAGTGTAATGTACCGGCACTATTTCCNAAATGAAAAAAATAATCACAGTGTTTGCTTGCACCATAGCTACGTCTTTCTACCTTCAGTCTTTATGCCCCCAGATTAGCACATAGTCATGAAACACCTCAGATCTGAAATAATGGCTACCTATAGCTCAAAACTGGTCAAAAGCGACACTGACAAGCTGCGGCCACTGTGTAGGTACGGCCAGTAGGTGACTAAGAATATAAGCTGATGAAAGCCTCTGCAGAGACTCAATATACTATGCAAAGGTTCATTTTATTGACATAATTTAACTTCTTAAATGTATCTGCCACAGACACAACATGCCCACGTGCAGGGGTTGGGTTGGGACAAGCAACTCAAGAGGTGTGGAGACGGCAATGAGAACACTCTTCCTTACATGGCTCTTTGAAGGAAATAATTTTGGCTTAATAATATATGGCAGCCTCTGTGGAAAAGTGAAGTCTATTTTCATAAATATTACTGGCACCAGCAGCACTCACCTGTGCTTAGGTATGAAATGTATTATCTTCAAGAAGACAATGAACTTTCTAAGTCAATATAGCATAACTGTTTCAATCAGAATGGGTGTCCTCTTCTGTGCTCAGAAGACATAGAAAAAAATTCCGATGCTCAGTTATAGTGAACAGCAGCAGAATTATCATCATCCTGCTGCCAGTCTTTGGCATCGCTACTTGTAAGATGAAAGTGCAAAAAGTCTGTTTCCAGAAAGCATCATGCGCTTATTTTTATTTGTAAATTTGCAGTTAAAAATGATGGTGTCACTATTCAGTTTTCTGTGCAACATATGAATAACATGGTGAATGCAAAGCTATGAGTTCTCATTTTTGGGGGGGGACGTGTATGGTCTTATCAGCTTTTCCACATGCAATAACACATCACTAAATAGTGTTCCTCCTTCAAAGTATATCCTGAATTCATCCTACCTAACAGAGACAGGATCACCTTATGCTCTGTCTGTGATTAGGGTAGTAGATGGTCTGTATTGTTGATTGGAAATACTTCCTTCCATTGACTTCTGAGAAAACCTTGGATGACCATGTTCTTTAGATAGGTACTCAAGTTAGACTGCATGAACTAAGGAGATCAGTCTGACCTCATCCTCACCAATTTTGCATAAACTTAATTGCATTGAGTTTTGTACAATATTGGAAAGGGATACAAAGCAGACACAATTCCTATTCAAACCATAAAATGTCTAGACTTTGGATTGGAAAAATAAATTCATATTAAATATATTTAGAAGTAAATTTTATAATCCAATAGATCTCAAAGAGTATTAAAAAGCAATGTGCAAAACATGCTATTAGTTTCTTCATCTTCACAATGAAGATGAGGAAAATTAAGAACAGAAAGATTTGGTCCAATATTCACTGACTTGCATTGTCTCAGATTAGACATTTTATCTAAGTATAATCTTATCTAGATATAATCTAATCTAAGTATAATCTTATAGACCAGATTTACTGTCTTGATTTTCAGATGTTCTTTGTCCCTGCAACTTTTGTCTTATGCTCTGTTGGAGCTGAAGGCAAAGTTACTTCAAAATTCTTGAATACTTCATTTGGCTTTTGGCCAAATGAAAGATCTGGGGACAGAATGAAAATCTTTATATGAAGAGAAAGTTTGCTGATGGAACTAAAGAAACTAGCTTTTATCTGTTGTTGTAGTCATTTTCCTTATAGATTATCCTTTCAGCTGAAACTCCCTGCAAAGATCCCATTCAATGGATTTAGTGACAGAGACAATTTTGCCCAGTGACCTCTGGTTCATTTCACATAGATACAGACTCAGTGTCCTCATTATACCAATATAGATGGCCCCTAGTCTGGAGGTGTGACGTCAGGGACTTCATAATTTGTACATGACATCAGAAATTGTTCTGCAAACATTCTCTAGTTCTAATCGTAACACTATTTTTTTTTTTCCTTTGATTTGCTCATTCCTTCTAACTCTCCCTTCATCCCAGGAAATGATCACTCAAGTAGAAGAAACAGTCTTCAGAACCCCTTTTAGTCCTGCTTTCATACATAAATCAGTAATTCCACTCTCTGAAGATGCCAGTCAGTACTAACCTCCCTAACCCAGTCCACTCAATTAAAAAGTTAGAATCTGATTGTCAATGAGTAAAACAAATCATGCCTTTTGAAAGTGAGATAAAAAAAAAAAAAAGATAGAATAAGTAAATGTTGACATATGTATTTGACTTTCTTTTTTTTTTCCCCCAGGATCTATGTTTTCATTTGGATATCTCAGTACTGACAAAAGTCACCTGACAAAAATCTGCTTGGGAAAATCTATCTTGTGGAAACTTGGAGAAGACAAGAAAATCGTTGTATATAGATATACCTGTTCAGTAAAAATACCATCCTGATTCTTTGGAAAGCATTAGATCAGTGCCCCAGAAATCTTCTCCATTTTAAGATCAGTCATGGCGGAGGACATCTCCCTGAGCTGGAGACCCTGAAGGAAAAGAGTCCACAGTCTTTGGTTAATCCACATAACTGATTTGCCTCAGAGCTGTGAACCTCACAGCACAGCATCGAAAAACCAGCAAAGTTTCCATGGAAACCCTGTCTTTAATTCAGCAAAATTCATCAAATCTAACAGGATTCAGAGGAAACACTGCAGGGCTGATGAATTGATATTTTCCCTGAAACTTCCTGGTAGAAGCACTAGAAATGTACATAGAGGTCTCCATGGCATATGTAGGCCTCTTTTAAAAGTTCAGTGATGCCTTTTGCAAAACAGAAAGATGTGGTGAATCAGTCACATAAATATTGAGTTTTAACTCCACTTGTACCTGCCAAAGCTCTTGCTGCCTTCTCAGCTCAGTGAAGAATTGGCCTGTTATCTGGCCTGGATGGTAATGCCAAGTACTCTTTTTTATTTGGCTCTTCCAGCAATATTCTGTTAACCTGAAACCTGCTTTTCTATTCTTAAACATCACTACCACCTTGCTGTGATCATTGGAGATGAAAGTTTATCCTGCAGGTTTATTATGCCTTGAGAAAAACAAATTACTCTTTGACAGTCAACCGTCTCTCATTTTCGATATCCTTAAATGATTTTCTCACTGACTTCCTGATGCTCATCTTCTTGGCATCTAGCTAAAGCTGAAAGCCATCAGAAATTCATCTGAAATTCAGAAAGGTGCCACTTTTCGTGAAGACTGGGAGCTGGAAACTGATATTGTAGTTTAGTGTGAAAGAACATGAAGAGAGGAAGCAAGTCTTCAGAAACAACTTCACCAACTGAAGTCAAACAGACACGTCTGGAAAGGACTGTCAAATGCAGCCTTTTCACTTACCAGTTCAGAGCCAAGCATGACATCCAGAAGAAAAACGCAGAGAGAGGATGAGGAAAAAAAGAAAGTACCGAGGTAGAGGTCATAAAATACTGAGACAGACACAAAGATCAAAAATAGACCTTCAATAAAAGAACTACATAATTTCAAGATTTTTTTTTTTTTTTTTTTTTTTTCCAGGTTGTATTGCATGTCCATGTCCAGGTTGTGGCAGCTGGGAGGCTGCAGGGGTGGTTTCTGTGAGAACAGACCAGGAGTTTCCCCATTGCAAACAGAGACAGTCCTGTATGGATCAATGCTGGTGAAAGCTGAGCCAAGGAGTGATGCTACTGGCACTTCTGTGATAACGTATTTAAGAAAAGGTGTGAGAGACATGAGTGAGAAAAATGTGTGAGAGATGACCCTGCAGTCACCAAGGTCAGCAAAGAAGGAGAGAGAGGAAGTGATCCATGCGCAGGGGCAGAGCTTCCCCTGCAGCCCATGGAGAAGACCTTGTTAAAGCTGGCAGTGTCCTCGCAGCCCATGGAGAACCACATCAGAGCGGATGTGTACACTACAGTCTGTGGAGGACCCTATACCACAGTAGATGGATGTGCCCTGAAGGAGCTGCAGCCTATGGAGAACCCATGGTGGAGCAGTTTTTTGGCAGGATCTGAGGCTCATGGGGGACCCACACTGGAGCAGTCCATTCCTGATGGACTGTACCCCATGGAGAGGACCCACACTGTAATCAGTCTTGAAAACTGCAGCCTGTGGGGTGGACCCATGTTGGAGCAGTTCATGAGGGAATGTATCCCATGGGAAGGACCCCATTATGGAGCAAGACAACAGCATGAAGAGGAACAAGCAGGAGAGATGAGGTGTCATGAATTGGCCACAACCCGCATTCCCCTTCCCTCTCTGCTGCTTGGAGTGGGGAGGGGGCAGAAGAGTCAAGAACAAGGGAGTGAAGTTGAGCATGGGAAGAAGTGATGAGGGGAAGGTGATCTTAGTTTTGTCTTTGTTTCTCACTATACTGCTCTGGCAAAAAATTAAATTAATCTTCCCCAAGACAACTCTGTTTTGCCAATGACGGTAAGTGATCTCCCCATCTTTATCCTAATCCATGCTCTTTTTCAACTTATTTTTTCCCCTTGTCCTGCTGAGGAGGAGTGTGAAAGCAGCTTGGTGGGCACCAGGCAGTCACAGAATCACAGAATCACAAGGTTGGAAAGGACCTTCAAGATCATCTAGTCCAATCGTCATCCTATCACCATTACTACCCACTAAGCTACTAAACCATATCTTGTAGCACCTTGTCCAGGCGCCTCTTAAAAACCGCAAGGGTCAGCCAAGGTCAACCTACCAAACGGGTGATAATTGCATCCCTTCTTGCTCAAATTGCTGAATCTATTCCAACACCTCCATGTGGTAGAGAGATAGGTTTTGGAGGAGATGTAAAAAATGTGTTAGCGGGGATATTCAGTAACTTGTTGAAGGCCTTATGCAAAGCTTCAGATGCAAAACACCTAGTTCTAATGCATTACCAATGAGACCTCCCTTTCTCTCTCTTTGCAGCTTCCTGCACCTTCTTGAGTTAAACTGGTTCAAATTTACTGAGGATGGTGTAATGAGGTGTGAGAAGAAATAAAAAAAAGCATCCAGCATGATTGAATTGGTAAGGAAATTCAGGTAAAGGGGAATGAGATTAAGTGATATGTGAGAGAGGTTTACTACAAACTGTCTGTTGTTGGCCAAAGCAGAAATAAAGAAGTGTTCATTCAAAATTTTATGAAGCTTTCTGGACTTCTTCAGTTAGTTAGGACTCGCTGGCAGCACAGAAAGAGAAAAATATTGCCAAACCCCTAAGGCAGCCCAAATGAGAAACTAAAATTGTGATAATGAACTTGACCAATGCTATAAATCATAGAAAAAACAGAAAATTAAGCTGGAAATAACCTTGACAAGTCATCTAACCTTCTAGCCTGTCCCATGACCCATTCAGTATCTAAAATGAATCATCCAACGTGATTAAATCACTGTAATAATTTGCTTTCCTGTCTAGCAAATTCATTTGCTCTGAATCTGGAAGATGCTACACTGCAGAAAAAATGTCAAAAAAAAAAAAAAAATTCCTCTGGATGGTCAAGGTAAATACTCACTTTTGCTTGTTTCTTTGTCACAGTATTTGATCTAGTCCTAGTACTTAGCTGAACAAAGAGTTTTTGTAGGAGTGTCTAGCACTTCGACTGTAATCAGATTCCTTATCATACCAATTGTGTCACTACTCATATGACTTTGGCTGGTTTTAGGTGATCCCTCTTGTTCTCTGCATTTCTGGTGAAGGCTCTGACGTATCCCTGCTGGAAACACAGACCCTTCTTACTGAGTTGAACACCTCCGAAGATGATTAAGCATAGTTCAGCATGGGGAAGTGAGCTGCTTTGTTGAGTTTGTTCAGACACTCTCTGGAACCTGAAAATCTGCCCTTCCCTACCCCACAACAGGTTTTCATGATCTTTAGAAGCTCATGGTCCTTGTATGAAGCAGAAGAAAGTCGTGACAGGTACAGCAAAATGAACTGGGACCAGAGGAACCCTGGTATACCCCAAAGTCTTTGAGTTGCTAGACTGGAGATAATTTTCCTGACATAACTAAAGGGATTGGTAGAACCATAAAAGGGATTTCTGTATCACAACAAGAACAACAGTTGAGTGACCCCTTGGCTGGTGAAGGCCTGATCTGGCAAGTCTACCAGATATTTGGATATTGCCATCCAAAGTTACCACCACAAGTCTAGCAGCAAAATATCTGTGTATGCATTACACTATGCCCCAGCTAATCAACTCTTCTCCTCAAGCATGCTACCAGATTGCTGTATAAAGTGGAAGAATTAGGCTTGTGACTCTTAGCTTCAGTTTTTTCTCTGCCATAATCTCCACATTTCCAGTTCCCAGGTGAACACAGGCAAAGACAGCTCAGGCCTGTTCACACCATAATATAGTCATATAGAGTTGGACGGAGTCAGGATAAGCTTTCTCCAGTCTTCAGTTCATTTCCCATAAGCAACGTGTGGTGGTACAGGCCTGGCTGGGAAACTTGTGATAATATTTAGTTGTAAAAAATTTTAAATAATTTAGAAGGTCATTTCCCAGAGAACTCTCTTCACCAATATTCCCCCAATTTATTTTTAACATTTCTCCTCTGCAACACTCAAGGAAAATATTCCTGCCAAAATAAATTCACAGATTTCACCTGCAACTTCTCAAACTGGTGAGGACAGCTCAATCTTTTGGTCTGGTGTAACCGAGCTACAGGGACCTCTGGAGACCTCAGTGGAAGCTAGGATAACCATGACCACATGCATGTCCCATACAGCCCTGTCCCACTGCAGGGGAAGAGATCCTTTGTCCCATCTGCTGGTAAGTGACCTGCTATGGGCTCCCCCTGCTTCTCCTCCACCTATCAGCTCATCCAGGGACAATTTGGTATTAAGCTGGTAGTGGCATTCCTATTATTCCAGTACCTAAAGGGGGCCTACAAGAAAGCTAGAGAGGGGCTTTTGCAAGTGCATGTAGTAACAGGACAAGGGGTAACTGCTTTAAACTGAAAGAGGGTAGATTTAGATAAGGAAGAAAGTCTTCACTCTGAGGGTGGTGAGGCACAGGAACAGGTTGCCCAGAGAAGTTGTGGATGCCCCATCCCTGGAAGTGCTCAAGGCCAGGCTGGATTGGGCTTTCGGCAACCTGGTCTACTGGAAGGTGTTCCTGTCCATGGCAAGGGCATTGGAACTAGACGATCTTCAAGGTCCCTTCCAACCCAAACCATTCTATGATTCTATGATTACTCTTCCTACCTTCATTTATCCTGTAGTCCACCTGAATGCATAACACAGAACAGGGATTATTACTCATTGATTCATAATTTGGACCCTTCACTAGTGGTTGCTTAAAATGTTGGCTTTCAGAAATACCACCTTTAAAAATCCATTTCTATGTGCTTCACTACTGAATTCTTCCTAAGATCAAGAGTGTACATAGTCAATTTGCTTTGTAACACATTTCCCTAACTTTCCAGAGCAATGTACCTACTTTCCAGGTATTTCTGAACAGTGGATTTTTATTTCCAAGCATGGGTAACCGCAGGTTAAAAAAATCTTTCTTTTCTTTGTTTGTTTCATTTCTGCTAGGGATGAATGAATTTAATGTAGTCTCTCTCGCTTCTTCCTTTACAATGGGGACAGCTGCTGCCTCATGGTAAACAAGCATTCAGATGGCTTGGAGAACAACTCTTCACACTGGCAATGCTGTACAGTAATAAAAGATATACAACAACATGCAAGACATACTTTCAGCCTCCAACCACTTCTCCCTGTTAACCAATTCAGAACATATTAAGCCATTAAAGAAGAACATTAAGCTTCATAGTAGATGGGAAGTTTTATCCCTTGTCATTATCTTCAGCTTCCAAAGCAGGCAAGCAAGAGTGGAACAATAGTAATAACAATAATATATTAAAAAAAAAAAAATCTCCCAAGTTGTCAGGATCCTTCATGTATAATTCTCAGGGGAAACATGCAAGTGAAAGTTTTGTTTTTTCTAGGTAGCTTGTAGCTAAGACTGAGTGATGGGAGAACTTTACACTGTCCCTGACAAGGCGGTGCATATGTTAAATATACAAGGTAGTCAACAAATAAATATAGTTATAACTTATTATATACATTTATATATTTATGCATACATGTATGCATTTTAAAATCCCAGAGCTTGAGCTTCATGTGCCTTGAATGTCTGGAGCTTTTAAACAGTATTGTAACGGAAATTCTTGTCTCTGAGCTATCAATGGATGCAGCTGGTCAAATCCCCAGGCAAGTATGAATGATAAGCTTCGTTTGTAAAAGCAAACACACGAGGAAAACATGAAGGGAAAAGTTCTCAGTTTCTTGAGTGAACTAATCCAGGCACCATGCAGCCTCTATTGTTGCTGTTCCTGGAAGAAAAGTAGTTTTGCCCATTGTTTCTGAGCCTCACCCACCTCTACCACCTCTCAAAGGAGATATGTTTTGGGGGATATTCATTCAGAGAACTGAAAGGAGTTGCTATCTCGAAACAAGCATGGGTAGGTATATGACCTGCAGATTAGAGAATAGAATCCTGGTAGCTTACAAGAAATCTCTCCATTTATTTCAACAGCTCCCTTGAAAGTTGAGTATAAATTTTCACTGACTTACAGACAGGATACTGAGAGGTATATTTATGTTGCACAGTACAAGCCCTGAGATAACAAAGAGAGAAAGTCAGTAAGTACATCTGCCATATCAACTTCAGAGCTGGAAGTACTGCTTTCAGATGCACATTAGCTGCCATTCAACCATGCTGAAGTGCATATTTATGACGCACCACCTTTGCATATGGAGCCAGCATGGCTGAGTCCCCAAGCATAAAACTCCCTGTGGCAGAGAAAGCCAACTTGACTTTGAAATGTTATATCAATGCCCAGAAATTAAATCTGAACCTACTCCTGAATCTTATCCAGGATTACATTCGAATATCTCCAGAGATGGAGACTCCACAATCTCTGTGGTCAACCTGTTCCAGTGTTCAATCATCCTTATAGTAAAAAAAAAAAAAAAAAAAAAATTGTGTGTGTTTAAATGGAAAATACTAATTTTCATTTTGTGCACGTCCCCTGGTGTGCTGTCACTGTGCACCACTGAGAAGAGCCTGGCTCCATCTTCTTCACTCCCCCCTCATCAAGTTATACACTTCGATAATATCCTCCTTAGCATTCTCTTCTCCAGGCTGAATGGTCCCAGTTCACTAAGCCTCTCCTCATATTTCCAATGCTACAATACTTTCATCATCTTTGTGACTCTGTACTGGACTCTCTCTAGCATGCCTTTGTCTCTCTTGTGGTGGGGAGTCCAGCACTGGGCACAGCACTCCAGATGTCTCTCATCAACGCTGAGCAGAGGAGAAAGATCATCTCCTTCAACCTTCTGGTAACCATCAACCTGATGCAACCCAGGAGGTTCGTGGCCTTCTTTGCTGCAAGGGCCATTTCTGGTTCATGGTCAGCTTGTTGTTCTTCAGGATCCCCAGGTTCTTCTCTATAGAGCTGCCTTCCAGCTGGTCAGTTCCTAGTGTGTACTGCTCATTCCTCCCCAGGTGCAGGACTTTGCATTTTCCTTACTGAGCTTCATGACATACCTATCAGTCTATTTCTCCAGCTTCTTGAGGTCCATCTGAATGGTAGTGCAACCATTTGGTGTATCAATGACTCCTACCAGTTCTTTATTTTTTGCAAAGTCCTCAGGAACCTCCCAATAGCCATGACCTTTCAAAGATATTTCAGAGTGGCCTAGCAATAACATCAGCCAGCTCCCTCAGCATTTGTGTGTATGAGACCTGTCAGGTTCCATGGCCTTGGATAGAACCAATTTATTTCAGTATTTTCTCACCTGATTGTCCTCCACTGATGGTGTCTTCCTTGCTCCAGACTTGTCGTCTGGTCTTAGGAACCTGTGATTCCTGAGGGCCAGTCTTACCAGTAAAGGTGAAGGAATACCCTGGAGGTATTTAAGAGATGTGTGGATGTGGCTCTAAAGGACACTTTTTAGTGATGGGACTCAGCAGGTCAGGTTGATAGTTGGACTTGATGATCTTGAAGGTCTTTTCCAACCTAGATGATTCTATGATTCTGTGGTTCAACGATGTATTAAGGACCTTTTCCATAGCCTTTGTCACCAGTGGACCTGCCCCATCCAGCAGCAAGGCCATGTTTTCTCTAGTTTTCTTTTTGCTGCTGGTGTACCTGTAGAAGTCTTCCTTGCTGCTTTTCACATCCCTCACCAGGTTCAAGTCCAAAAATATGATACAAAGTGTAAAATATTTTTCAGCTGGAATTGCTGTTTTGAATCCTGTGTAGTGGACAGAAAGAGAAAAACCAAACAGAGCAGGAAAATTGCATTGCCTCAAGGTCCAAAGGAAGAGCAGAGTCCTTTGTATAATAGCAAAGCTGTAAACATAAAATAAGAATAAAAATAGGTTCAGAGAGTCTGTCATCTGAATAGAGAAGGTGGGCAATTGCAGAAAGACAAACAAGACACATTTGCTTCCCCAAGATCATCTCCTGAGTTTGTTTGGGCACGAAAGGGTTGAGGGAAACATCGATGTCTAGTAACATCTCTGCATTGAAGCCCTTTCTTGACCATTAAATGACATCACTTCTGCTTTTCCTCTGAGCAGATTCATAGTTCTTTGTTGTCTCCCAGGCCCAGAAAGCAGTGCAGAACAGTTAGAGAAAAGAGATTTGCAGTTACTGTATTGGATTTTCAAGATGGTCACCTCTATGAGAAGTCTCAGACCCGTCTTTATCTTCGTCATGAACAAACTTCATGGGATATAAATGTAAGGAGACAGAAATGGTGACCATTTTTGCATAATCAAACACTTCACTAGTCAAACTTCTGCTCAAAAAACCCTTAAGTTTACCTAAGGCATAATGAGGGATGAATTGAACCTAAAAGATACAAATGCAAAAAAAAAAAAAAA
>VXAL01019619.1:32937-57166 GCA_013399475.1 Chauna torquata | reverse complement strand
GACCCATATTGGAGCAGCTCATGAAGAGCTGCAGCCTGTGGGAAGCCCACGCAGGATGCGTTCGGGAAGGACGGCATCCCGTGGGAGGGACCCCACGCTGGAGCAGGGGCAGAGAGTGACCATGAAGGAGCAGCGGAGACGAAGCGATGTGGGCAGATCGTTGTCCCCACTCCCCATTCCCCTGCCCTGCTCAGGCAAGATCCTGGAAACTGATCCGGCTGTACTGCAAGAGAAGTGACTGGTTGAATGTATTCAGTGGGAATTGGGTAGCCCTCATCTGCACTACTACTACCTTTGTAGTAATAAGAATACAAGCTTGCAGCTTGTCAGATAGCAGGATTTCTTAAGAAGAAGTTGTAATTGACAGTAATGGGAAATTGCACCACTGGAATGAGCAGAATCATTTGTATATATTCCAGCTATATTTATGCCAAGAGCTAACTCACAGCTCAGAGAACTTCAACTTGTAGAATGTCTCTCTTATTTACCAGTTTAAAGGAGGAAAAGACCAAATTCTGTATGCAGATGAAAAGGCTGGAATATTTCTTCGTTTTCTGCACAGCTGTTTTTATTGACTAAGTTTCAGAGCAATAATAGGCTGGACAAGGTACCGAGGCTCAGTGATGGGTTTGAGAAAGATTGCAGTTCTTAACAATTTCACATCACTTCAGAAATAGTTATGGTGTTTGATTACATTCTCTGGTCTAAGTCAAGGGGCAAGGTTGCCAAAATGTTTGATTGCAAGAGAAGATGCTTAGGACTGGGGGCATGGTGAGGGGTTGGACTAGGTGATCTTTAAGGGGCTCTTCCAACCCAATCATTCTATGATTCTGTGTCTCACCAATGAAACATCTTAATTCTTCCTTATGCTTCAGACTCTGTCCACTGTCAAATAAAGAGACTCCTGTTTATAGATCTCATTTCTATGAAAAGTGGAATAGTTAGCAACTCTTGAAAGTCCAACAATTCTTGTGCCTGATCCATTGCTCAGGAGTGACTTCTAGTGCAAGCAGCAGTCCCAGCCTCCAGAAAGCAAAAGAACAAAGGTTTTCATCAGCCTCATGTAAGACTCATGAAGACAAAAACAAAGGTTCATCTTGGTAACTCACAGCACTGTGTACAAACTATCTCCTTGAAATATCCCCGTCGACTTATTCCTGAAAATGTGCCCTGATAAATCTTGCACTAAGCATTTTTTCAGCACGGATGTTGTATTACTAAGTAAAGTTTCTTCAATGATAAAATTTGGAAAAATTGTCATTATACGTTTCAGAGTAGAATTATTTCTTTATTCATAAATTTGTTCTTCAAGACTCTTTGCCACAGAGAAATCAGAACATTGTGTAATGAAATGGAATTGTCTTCTTTAACAGTGGAAGGAAGAAGGAGGTTAAATAGGAGACTGATTTTAAGCCAGATCTGCAGTTTAGTTCTCTGGAAGTTAACAACATGAATTGGAAATATAAGCACCTTGCATTTTTACTTTGTTATAATTAATGTTTTCATTCTTCCAGCATTGAAATTTATTTTAATTAAAACTACATGTTTTCTAATTAAAAAAAAAACTGATTAGGTTTAATCGACACTTGTTCAGTTCAGGTGGCATTTTGGAAATTAACTTTGTCACTCTTCTGGTTGAGCTCAGATACCAGCTTGGCATCTGCAGTTTTCAAAATCAACATATTTGGGACTGGATGAAGTAGGTCTCTAAAGTCTGGCTATTTATGATTCTGGGTTAAATTCATCCAAAATATTGGGTGAAGAAATTATGTGCAGGGCTCAGTTCATATAATCAGAAGGAAAATGGTCTCCTTCAAAACAAAGGTGAGAGGCTGTGAAACTTGTTAAGGATGCGAAACAGGGATTAAAATCCCTTGTCTGATCTAGGGAAATTATCCTGTATGTTCATCCTGCCTTGACTTTGCTCTGATTATAAGGTTATATATATAAGGATACATATTTTCACAGGGGCAAAAAATTGTTCATTTCTGATCAACCTGAATGGAAATTATTTGTTTACAGACCAGTCAGTGAACTGAAATATCCCTTTTCTTGTGCAACCCTCACTCTGCATGAAACAGAACTAGAGTAGAGATGGTTTTAGTTGCACTGAAAAAGTCTCATCATACTGAGACACTGACAAGAGTCTGAAGTAATAGGGGATCAGGATGTGACAGAAAAGACGCTTGAGACAAAAATCAAGGGATAATACATCACATAAGAAATTGGGCACTCAACACAAGCAATTAATTCAGCTGAAGAACAACAGCGAAACAAAATTTGAAAGACAGTTTTATATTTTTCCAGACATTTTCATCCTGCTGGAAAATGACTAAAAAAGTGAGAAAAGATAACCACAAAAAAAAAAAATAAAAATAAAAATAAAAGAGTTCTAGCAAAAGCTGTCTCTTTCTCTCTAAGAAATAATTGTACGGAATATCTGGTGCCATGCTAGCATCTGGAAACTAATTTCTGAATAATCTGTACTTATTTGTTCCCTCACTCGTATCACTTCAGCACTTGATTTCTCATATGCAGTGTAACTGCTGGGGACTCACGTTTGCCTGAAGACTTGCTGGTCCCAGACCGGTAATCTCCAGTAATACAGAGTATTTAATCAAGTGTCCTCATACCCCTGAGAAATCCTTCTGCTGAATGCATTTTTAAGGAGCTCACGACTCATGAAGTTATTTGCAGAAGCAGAGACATAGGTAAGAGTGTCCTTTGTACACATCAGGAAGTTGCTTCTTTGTGTGATAATAAATCTGAACAAGGACTACTTATCAAAGGGGAGAATTAAAGGCAAATCTGTTAAATGGGTTATACTTCAATGACTATATGAATCAATGCACTCAGTACGGAATTTCAAAACACTGGTATTAGTTACCTCTTTTGTTGGTAAGGCCAAGAGTTTAGATCATGAGCATGAGCAGGATATCAGACTTTGATGTCTCTTGATGGCTTGTTGCTTCATTTTGGCTGTTTCTTCCAGTCAAAAATATTTATTTATTTATTTATTTATTTGCTCAGCTGGAAAATGGGAATGCATTCTAACATGTTCTACAGTCTTCTGTGAGCTTCATTTGCTTGTGGGGCTGATGTTTTCTCCTCTCCTTCTACTCTCTCTTGCTAGATCTCTGGAGTTCTTCCTGGAGATGAAGATAGCATAGTAATAATAACAATGACAACAATGTCTCCATTGGAAATGAATGTGAAACCCATAAAGAGAAATTGCAGCCTGGAGTGTTAGTTATTTTCATTATAATGTGCTGTTAAGTCACAGAATGGCTGCTTTCAAGTGAAGATATACAACATTGAATATTTTGGGAATATTGCAATGAGAATGTATGCAAGATCAAACCAAGCCAAAGCAAGGTGTTGAAGGGCAGGATTCATTTCCCCTAACTTTAACTGTCTGCAGTTTAGAAGTGTACAGTCAAGGTAGTTATCTGGGTACAATTATAACAAGCAGAGATCTAACCAATGGTCAGAGCACATACAGGATGAGACACACCACTAAGTTTAGATGAGACAAATTGCTCCCTAACCACCAGAGAGTCTATTGACCTGCTCTACTCTGACTATACAAGGAGCTTGGTGTGGTTTGCTCAGATTGAGTCATCTCCACTATGTGCAACCACACTTAGTAAAATGAATCCCCTGCTTCAGTCTGAATTATTGAGCATCTCCCCTTATCTCTTCTCTTGCAAAAAAATGGCTCCTTATCCACCGGTCTCACACCCTCCTCCCTCCCTTTCTTCCTTGTCACGGTGAACCAGAGCGGCATCATTGCATGCACAGGGTTGGTGAGGGGCCCTTGAGTCCTGGAAAATGAGTAGTTGAGGGAAGTTATCATGCTGGGCTATGGCTGTGTGCCTCCCAGTGGGACCAGCAACCCTCATGCCATCCTCTTCTGGAGTCTCAGTCATCACATGACATCCCCAGGGACAAACCCCAACTGCCTAAAGGCAAACACAAACTGTGCAATGAGTGTAGGAGGGGATGTGGAAGGAGAAATAAAGACCCTCCTCTTGCCCCACATTCCTCAGATCTCACTGACTCCCTTCCTTGCCTAATCTCTTGAGTAGCTGAATTGAATTAGAGTTACTGGTGGTTTCACGACACTAGTTTTTGGGACTATGAAAGACTCAGCCGAAATTGCCTAGTCTATTCATTGCAGTTACCTAATGGTCCCACATGTGTAGATGTATGCTCTTTCATTCAAGGTACATGCTGAAAGAAGTTATTGACATGATCTTCTCAACAGCACTTCCTGAATGCAGGGAGTAATCCTTTCTCTTCTCCCTTCTCTCTTTTCCATTCCCATTGCCTCTGGGAACATAACAATGAAAGGGGCAGGATCACAACTTTGCTGTTATCTCCAACAGCCAATATTGGAAGCTCAAGAGTGGAATTGTTTTTCAAATAAAACGCAGTGTTGATCCCTGGATATTGCTGCTCTGGGTATCAGGGCCGTGGCATTGTGGTACTGTTTCTTCCCAAGAAATTCAGACAAATAATTTCCTGATTTTCCTATTCCTGAGCTGAAAAACATTTCTTCACTATAATGTTGCAGGCTCTGGGCATTCTTTTTTGGTAGTATATGTCACTACTTGGAAATGAGAACTGTTTTACCTACCTGTAACAGTCATTGGTATATACTCAATGGTGAGCCTTTCTCCCCCAGATTTCAGCCCTCTAACATATCATACCAGAAAGGTTTGAAGGAGGCCTCTTTCAAGTTTTTGTTGTTGTTGTTTTGTTGTTGTTTTTATCTTCTTCAAGAATGAAAGGCCTTGAGCTTGTCAGATTCACCTGAGATTGCTTCTGACAGCAGATAAACATAAGAAAGATAAGAGAGACATCTTTGCCAAACAAAGCTTTAGGAACATGACTGCAAAATTGGAAACAAACAGAGAAACATGAAAAACAATAAAAAGTGAAGTGAGATTATACTGCCTCCTTTCCTAGCTGCCACTTTGGATTTCTCTGTTGGACTCCATTGCACTGGGATCCCAGGTCATGATCCAACAACGCTTCCCCCGCCTGAATACTACCGTCCAGGATTAACAACCTCCCTTAACATCTTCCCTTGCTCACACACAAGGCTTTTCTGGCTATGAGTAAGTCTCACTGAAGCTTCCTGGATGGTTTTAAGGATTTCCCAGGCTCTCTTGTAATTTAGGAAACCTTATCCTGCTGCAAAAGTTCCTAGCTCTCTCCTGTCCACCACAAATGCAGATGGAGCACCTCCGGCTTAAGCAATGATAGTTTCCCTTTGATTTGCAGACAGCACCTTTGGAGAACTGACTCATCCTCCCTGACAGACTTTTATCTCCAGAAACCAACAGAATTTCACCCTCCTCCTCTCACATTACAAATGAACATATCATCTAAGACACCTTCCTGGACACATGGAAGAAAAAGGTGTGGGGCCTGAGAACAGACTGTTCAGACTGAACAACCCCCACGTTATATCCCCCTCTGTCAGCTTCCCTGTTAGTTTTAGGGTTTATCAAGCAGTATTTGAGCACAGTTATCTCAGGGTTATTAAAATTCTTTCTACTTATGTAATGCTCAGTGTCACTGATGCCACAAGGACATCTGAGAACTCCTGTTCCCTCCCCACTCTGCCAGGAAACCAGCTTCCACTCCATGAAGGAGCTTTCCTCCTGTAGACATCTATCCCATGAAATATGAGCACATTGCCTTTATCAAGTTTCCCAGGCAAAAGGGCAGCTGCTGATAATGAGCACTGTGAGCATGAGGAGGTGCTTCAACTGTCCAGACCTGCTTTGCTCATGACTTGAACTGGAAATGGCATCCCACCAGTCTCATGGAAAGCACAATGATAAAGAGAATGTGTGAGCTGAAGGGGAAATAGTTCACGTGTCATTGAAAAAAGCTAGTGGTAATGTTTTTCTGCTCAGATTCAGAGCATCACTGGACCGTTCGGGGATGGGAGAAACCCTTGAAGACAAACTCTCAGTGATTTGTATCAGAAGTGCTGTGATGATGTGCACATGTGTAAGACTGGTACATAGAACACCCGGGTTCTCCTGTCAGTGCTATTGCTACTTTGCAAGACCCAAATGGGAATATATTATCTCCTCTCTGTGTCTTTGTGGACCCATCCGATGTGTGTGCACAGAAAGTGAAAACCCTTAATTAATGTTTGATATGCCTAAAGTGGCAAATTCCTGTCCTGGTCAGGAGTCCTCTAAATACCAATAATAAGACCCTCTAGTAGAGGGTCTGCACACTTATTACTCAATTGGCTAGAATATATACTGGACACAGAGTTGGTTATTTGTCAGTCCTTTGCTCTCCCCTTACTGAGGTACAACACAATGTGATTGCTTGTGTTGGAACCTGAGCAAGGGGGACAGTAGAGTATGCATTACAATGAGGAACACTGATGTTTTTACTAGACAGGATTTTTTTCTCTGCCCAACATGGAGCAAAGGAGATAGGTCAACAGGAATGAATACGGGGAAACTTTCCAATGCTTCATCAACAACTCTTATTTTCTCCTGTTTTCCCATCTACCTACACTATCTATCATAATTAGACACCAAAAATTAATAATAAAAAATTGTTATTTTCACTAAGTCAAGTATTCCTAGCTTTGGGAATGCTACAGTGAATTTTAACTGTTAGTGCGCTGTTAATCCAATGTGGCACTATAATTTAGATCCCAAATACACTTACATTATTATTATGTGATAACATGATGTACATTCATTTATTCATTCATTCATTTATTTATTTACATCTTTGAGAACATCCACCAGAAAACTGCACGGTTACTTCATTATGGCAGGGGAGCAGAGAGACTTAAAATCATGTTTTTCTCATACCAGGATCTGATGCTGTGCAGGTCCTTGTGAGTACAAACCATGATTGCTTATTCCCCAGGCCAACAGACAACCCTCCCTAATGAACCATAACTAAAACTTGTCATCTTGAATATCCAACCAGGTATAGCCCAGAACTATTAGTCTGAAGGAAATCATGCTCAGATTAGGGCTGGAGGATGTCCAGAACAGGTAGCATATTTAGGAATTTCACTCCTATTGTTGGAAAAGTCTCCAAGGACTAGCACTTTGGTCAGATTTAGGTGTTTTTGTTGTTGTTGTTGGTGGTGGTTTTTTTTCCAAAGGATGGAAAAGCTCTTTCAAAACGGCAAATTAAGGTGCTTGTTTAAAAGCAAACGGAAGAGACGAGAAGTCCACAGAATTTTCAAGAAATGCTGAAACAGCTGAAGAATTTTACTGATGTAATTCATGAAAATGGCAAAACACATTTTGGCTAAATTTTCCAAAAATAAAAAACAAACTAGATTTGATCTGTGCAGGTAGATACCTGGGGTGGGGGAAAACAACCTAAGAATGGGTAAAAGGTTAAAGTAGATAATTGAATATCAGAGTTTAGAACGGAAACTGTTCACCAGGTTTTCTCTCTGATACCAATGGTCTGCTGTCATGCTCACACTTTGAGCAGGTCAAGTAATTGAAACAAACAAACAAAAAATTTAGAAGGTCCAAATTCATGATGGAATTTTGGATTTGGCCATTCTAACTTTCCTTGTTCACCAGCAGTGATGCTTTGAAGTCCTGGAGAAAAAAAGGAATGCAATGAAGATGGAGTTTGAGATTTGGTCACTGCAGCATTTATTCTGTACATCATGGATTTACTGCATGTTATCACCACAGTATTATTCTTGTAATATTTAATGAGAATAACGGCTATCATCTATCAGGGTCTTTATCTAAATATCTAAAATTCAAGGAGGGAGATCAGCAAAGCCATTACAAGGTACAAGGGAACATCATAAGATCATCCTAAAATTTCTCCATGTAGGAACCAGAAGGGTATTTCTACCTAGGAGAAAGAGCATACAGGCATAAATTTGGCTCACTCTGCCTAGGTGCTGAGCTGCTAACATTAGATCTTCATTATCCGTCATGCTACTTCAGAGTCGTTTGTCCTTCCTTTCCAAGACTATCGATTCTCAGCAACCACCAGGCTCCAGGAGTCCAGACTGCTCGCTTGGCAGGGGATGAAGTGGGAAAAGGATGAGTCTGCCTGCATCTTCTCATGTAAATATAACTAAGGGTTCCAGAGGAGCCTGTCAAAGACAGTGAAATGATCTCCACCAAGACATAAGGGTCTTCACAGGTCTTACTGGTTTTTCCAAGTATGGGCCTCCTTCTACATAAATACAGAATAAAATCAATCAAACCCAAAGGAAATTCTGTACTACAATTTTTCTTGGAAAAGAACAGTAGAAAGAAGGAAACCAACATTATGGATGTTATTCATACTTAACCATATTTATACACTGCTAGGAGTTGTTCTGATGCCATAACAATATGAACACTAAAAGAGCAAAGAGCGGAATGGATTTGCAAGGGCTTAGCTTCAGGAGTCAAACCTTTTACTAACTTCATCCTTCTCCTGATAATTTTCTTGCTGCAAACATTGTAATTGGAGTTGCACTGGAGTTTCCATATCAGTTTCATTCCCAGTTGCTGGTGAGTTTTCTGACGGCTGTTGACACAATTTAGAACTCTAAATTACAGTCTAAGCTGTTCTCACCTTCAATCGGCCTGTCATCTGTACAGGAGTGAGCTGGTGGGGAATTACCTTTTCTTAGTCCTGAACTTCCCATGACTCCCCCCACCCCCTAGAAAAGCAAAATAATGACCAGTAGTTTTATCAGAATCTCTGAGGTAAAGCCACTATTTCAAGTTCATTTGTTCTTCATGACACAAAGAAAAAGCTGAGGGACAGTGCACATTTTTTCCCCTGGTCTATCTTATCTCTTGTTTGATGCCAAGTTCTCCAATGCAAATAAAGTGTGATTTCAAGGGGAAAGTCAGAGGAGTGTTGCTGGGCTGATGGATATTTATTTTGACTTTGTGACTGGAGGCAGCACACAAAACAGGGAGTATCTGAACAGCATAGAAATGAATACACAGTTGTCATCTCTCCAATCACTGGCCCAGGTGATCTCATTAACAGAAGCACACTTTATTAGTGGAAATTGTTGCCATAATGTCTTGATCAAAGTAAATGCATCACTGGGTATACGCACACAATCAGAGCCAAATATTCCAAACAGCTTGGGTACATTATGGTAGAGCAGAAAGAATTTTACCTTTCTCTGCATTATTAATATCTTTTCATCAGCTAATGCATTTTTCCTTCTGTGCTCAAACAGAGATTTCTCAGCAGGGAGTATGGGCTTACAGAAGCTCCTTAGGATATTTAGAGCTACACAGTCAGTAGGGGAGCTTCTTAAAGACACAGCTGACTTGTAGTTGTCTATCCTTCAATGATCAATTCATCTGACTAGCCATGATCACCTATAGAAAAGGAGTCTATGTATAATAAGCAAGGCACTCTGGGCTCCCCCTGTACTCAATAAGGTTCATCATTCTGCACCTGGGGAGATTATATTAGATATCAGGAAAAACTTTTTCTCTCAGAGAGTGGTCAAGCACTGGAACGGCCTGACCAGGGAGGTGGTGGAGTCACCGACCCTTGCGGTTTTTAAGAGGCGCCGGGACAAGGTGCTACAAGATATGGTTTAGTAGCTTAGTGGGTAGTATTGGTGATAGGATGACGGTTGGACTAGATGATCTTGAAGGTCCTTTCCAACCTTGTGATTCTGTGATGCTCTGTGATGTGATGAACAAGGTCAGGTGCATTAGTAGGCATCTCAGAAAAATGTATACATTTGGCTGGGGGAAATGCCATGACTCCCAAAGCCAGCCCAGTTCTTATATTGTCTTCCACAAAACTAAAGTCATATCTACTGCAAGATAAAGATGATTAGACCAAAATAAAGGTAACTATTCAAAAGCAGAACAGGATATATCAATTTTGCACAGTCTTTGCCTGCCCTAGATTCCACCTCCAACACTAGTTAATTCTGCTTTGATGGAAACACAATTTCTTGAAGTTTTTGTTTGTTTGTTTGTTTCAGAAAGTTATATTTTAATGAAATATGGAAATAGGAATGTTACTTTTTTTCACAGATTTATTTTCTGGAAAAAAAGCCTAGAGAGACAGACAGATTGATCAGTGGCTCAGCTGTTCGGGCACTGGCTGAAATGAAAACCTTTTCTCCCGTATCTTTAAGTCTTGACAGGAGACAGGAACTGGCATTTTCTTGATGAACTCTCTTTTCCCTCCAGGATTTCAAATGTTCCTTTATTTTGGAACAAAACCAAACTTTGATGTCTCCAGCTTTTGATAGAAGAGAATTCTGTATTTCTGGACAGCATCTAGGTTTGCAGAGAATGGGAGAAACAGAGTTCATGTGACTTTTGTGAAATGTCCTTGCACAGTCAATTTCATGGCCAGCCTTGACCATGCTAGGAGTCCTGCTCTTCTACAAATGGGGTTAGAGCTTACCCTCTCCCTTCTGCACCTTGAGAAATATCTGATTGTAACAGAGGAGTAACCTGCAGTGTCCTAAAGTGTGGACCAAAGGATCTCAGAAGGGATTGGGAACTAAAAGGGAAAACCTCCTGCCAGGAAGCCTCCCTTACACTATGTGGTTATGGTCATTATTTGAAGGAGTAGTGGCTGAAGAGCAAACAAAATCATGTTGTGCTCCTGTCTTCCTATAGCAGTATAAATATAGTACACTCATGCTATATGAAGAGCAGCCTGAGTTTAAGTTCTGCATGTGTCTCATTATTTTTACACGACAATAAGGACCTTCTAATAAGGTCTGCAAGGTGGATTTTTTTAAGAATTGGAATATGGCATTGATGCAAGGGCTGCTGGGACATCATCTCCTTCCATGCCCTAGAAGTTACATTAAAACCCATACTTATGCGTAGGCTTATGTACAGTGACATCCAACGTAATCTTGAGCGTTGGGTTGTACTGAAAAGACAGTAAGGACTGCAGTGCTCACCACACAGGCTTGTGAGAGCTTTCCCTTCTGACATTCACAGATCCTGTCGCCCTCAGTCTCCTAGTTGATCCCTGACAGCAGAAAATCTCTCCCTCCCTCCAAAGGTCAACTTGTGCTTTTTTTGTATACGCAGAAACACATGAAGTCAAGATGTCAGTGCTCTCATTACCACTGCAGACAGGAAACTACCACTTGTGATGTTGCCTATGATAAAATGCCATTTCTCTTATTCAGTGCTTTGCATTTAGTTTACATTTTACAATTTTTATGGCTCCATATACTGCTGTGGCCAATATTTAATGAAGCCTGGCACAGAGAGAAATTTCCTTTCTGTCTGCATCACTTATTATTCAGCACCTGAAAGTAAAATCTTGAATGTAGGAGAATGATGTGGGGATAAAAAATGGAGTTCACTTTGGTTTATTTCTTACCTGTAAGAAATTTCTTTTCTTCAATATTTCCTTGTTTCCAGTTCTCTCATCCCCAAAGGCTCTCTATTTGTCATCACTCAAATGTTAATTTTATTAGATTATGCTGCACATAGATTTACTCTCGTATAATCCATTTGCTACTTGTTTACCTCATGTATGATTAGTCTTCCTCTCCAGATTCTTATGTAACATTCAATAAGGAAATATAAGGGTAATCTGGGTGTTGGGGTGAAAAGTCTTCAGACTCCTGAAGGGACTATGAGACCATGATCATTTCATTATATAAATAGAGAAATGAGACCTGCAGGTTTCGTTGCCATTCTGGCAACAAACATGACGCTAGATAAATCAAGAGGCTTGTGATGGGTTTGCTGCATATGTGATCAAGATGGGAATTGAACCAACATTTCCTAGGGCTAAATCCTGTGTTAACCCACAAGAACATTCTTTTTTTCACCTCTGTGATTTAATATGAGGCAAAATGTGACATGATGGCTCTGTGGTAGAGGAAAGAAAACAACATGCTGATACAACATCAGTGAGTCTTGGTCTTGATGGACTTTGAGGCTAAACCGGAATGGTTTTTGGTTGCTTATGAGAAGCTTGATAGAAAATGGTGCTTGAAATTCTGCAGACAAAACAGAGGAAAAGACCTGCAGGAATATTCATGCTATGGTGAGGATATGGATGTGTTTAAGAAGGCCTTCTCCTTCCTTAGTTTCTACGATGACAGAAATGTGTTTCTAGAAGGATCTTCCTTTTTTTTTTCTTTAAAAGGAAAAAAATAAAAACAGTTTGAATGCCTTAACTATTCCCTACCACGTCTGACACCAGCATATTACAAAGCTGTCCATTCTTCAGTTCCATAGTGACTAAAATCAGAAGAAATCCTTAATCACTCACATGAAGATACAGTTTTTATATGCTATCAAAGCAAGGAGTTAGGAGGCTGCCCTGACTGACATGAGGGCAAAAAGTTGCTCCTCAGTATGTGGTATTAGCAAGATGTTTTGGCATCTGAAGCAAAAGAATGATCTCTCACACATCTTTGGGCTGTCTCTTCCCTCTTCTTCTGACTTCTACTAGCCCTCTGAATTCCGCATCTCGGGGTGATCTGCTCCCAGATGAGTCCCTGCCTTTGGCTCAGACAACCCACAACTTCTCTGAAGATGAGACAGATCCAGGAGAGGAAAACATCTGAGGATGGAACCCACTGTGCTCTGCTGCTGACACAAGATTCACTACTGTCATTAGAAGAGCTACACCATGGAGTAGGGACCATGAGCAGAATTCTCTCTCCCAAATCAAGTCAGCAAATAGGACACTACTAGTCTGAATGGACATGATCTGTCCTGGTACTGACACCTTTTCTCCCAGTCCAAATCCAAAGGCACAACCTGAAGATGCAAGTAGGCTGCTTGAGCCTCATCTTGCTGACCTGGCCAACAGCCACCCCTTCACGAAGCCTGCCATCATCTGACCACATGCAGAAATAGGTGAGATTCCTACTTACTTCCTTGTGCTGTGGTTAAGAACATAAGAATATGTGAACATAAAACATATCCTACTAGGTTGGGTCTGGCTAGACCAGCAATGTGCATGAAGAGGAGATGCTGTTTAGGGAGGACGCACAAGCCTGGCCACTGTCTGCAGTTCTCTCCTCTTGTAATTTCACAACATCCACAGCTGCATTAGGGATGATAAAGAATAACCTTTGCCTATTCACTGTATTCCCAGATAACCCATACATGGTTTTGGCCATCCTGTTGTTATATTGTCAGTCTCCACATCTTCTTGTGGCAGCAAAACTCCAAAAGTTCATTGATACTCTGATTAAATACGTATATATATATTTAAGTTCTGTTTTTATGTTTTAAATTAGTATCCTATAACTACAGGGAACTTTCCCTAGTCAGTGGATTAAATTCATTGTATCCATCATTATTATTATTTCAGGAGCCTTGAGAATATCCCCCTCAGCCTTCTCCTCTTCAAACAGAAAAGTCCCCATCTTTATAGTCTCTCTTTATAAGGTAGTTTCTTCTTTCCATCAGAAATATGAATTGTCCTTCACTGAATCTTTTTTTACCTCTGAATGTTTTGTCAAACTCTAGCTGGTTCAGATTTCTGAGTGACAAATGCATGTTTTCCACAAAAATGTTCAGACGATTTGACAATACCGAGAGATAGGGAACATGCAGTTTCCCTTGCTTGTTTGTTGCAGTGACTAATAGCCTCCACTGCTAAAAAAATGCCAGCTATTAGTGTTTGCCTGGCTGCCACTGCCTGCTGCTCCTTCTTGCAATGTGTTTCCCTGCTAGGTTAAAGATCCCTTTACTACCCAGTATTTTCTCATTGTAAAGGCATTTTATATACTTCAATCAAAACATTCCCCCCCTCCCACTTTATTTTTTTTTTTATAAACTAAAAAGGTTAAGTTCTTTAAGTCAGATGCAAGCCTTAAAGTCACTGGAAATTATGTCTGGGGGTCACTTCCAGAGCTGTGTCTTCATTGCCACAGCTTTGGTTTGTGAAATACAATCAGCTGCTAGTTGCAAGCCCCTTGTTTGTGCACCCAAGATCTCATTAGCACTCTTTTCCTGTTAGCTCAGCAGCCCTCGGAACACTAAATGAGTGGGTCATCCACTCTTCCATGTAGGTGTTTTCCTGTGTCTTTCCCTGCCTTGTAGGTCAGGCTGTGCTCCTTGTTCCTAGACGTACAACTGTGCCTTTATCAATCATAAAGGTTAGTCAGAAAGGAGCACATAAAAGAAGTTCTAGGCAACTCAGAAATGTTAGTCCAACCAATCTAGCAACTTCCTAATCAGCTGTGTCTAAGAGGCAAATATTTAAATTATAACATTGAGAAACATTGTGGTTTAACCTGGTAGGCAGCTAAGCACCACAGTCGTTCACTCACTCCCCCTCACCCCACAGTGGCATGGGGGAGAGAATCAAGAAATACAAGCTAAAACTCATGGGTTGAGATAAAGACAATTTAATAGGACAGAAAAGGAAGGGAAAATAGTAATAATTATGATAAAGGAATATACATAGCAAGTGACGCACAACGCAATTGCTCACCACCCACTGACCAACGCCCATCCAGACCCTGAGCAGCAGCTGCTCTCCCATGGCCAACTCCCCCAGTTTTATTATTCAGTGTGACACCATGTGGTATGGGGTATCCCTGTGGCCAGTTTGGGTCAGCTGTCCTGGTTCTGTCCCCTCCCAGCTCCTTGTGCACCCCCAGCCTCCTCGCTGGCAGGGCAGTGTGAGAAGCTGAAAAGGCCTTGGCTCTGTGCAAGCACTGCTCAGCAACAATTGAAACATCGGTGTGTTTTCAGCATTATTTTTCTCCTAAATCCAAAACACAGCACCATGCCAGATATTAGGAAGAAAATTAACTCTATCCCAGCTGAAACCAGGACAAGAATGTACTCTCTTGGGAGGCTGAAGAGAGGGTGGAAGCTCTTTTTCAGCTTTATGGCTCAGCACTCTGGTAGCAGACATTTAAGAGTGCTTTCCAGACAAGCTTGATTCTTTTCTGTAGTTTATTCACTAGTTCCTGAGAATAGTGTGCCCTACAAATGCCCCACAAGATGGAAGAGTAAGCCTTTTGTTCTTCAAATCATGCTTGCCTCATGTATAAGCAGACAGATAAGGCAAACTGCAGTCAATACCACAATGTTTTAGTGCATGCCCATACATAAAAATTTCAGCTGCTTATGTAGCTTCAGACATTGTCACATGATGACAGGAAACTCTGCAGTGAAACTGCAGCTGAGTGAGAGTATAAACTGCCCACATTTTGCACTGAAATTCTACTTGTCTTCTTCTCGGGGAATCCTTTTCACCTCTTTGCCTTTCTTTTAACTTGAACATTGAAAACATATGCCCTCAATAGCTGAGAAGATGCATCCTTTCTTGTCCCTCTCTCTATGTTATACAGAGACAAGATTGATGGCAAATTGCCAACGCTACCGAGCAGAGATGTGGCTTTAGTCTTCATTTGTGTGCATGCTTTTGTACAAGCCCACATACTACTAACATCACAGAAGATGAAAGTGTTTTTAATCGGAGCAGAGAACGTAGAGAAACATATTACACAGTGTAGCCAAGAAGAAAGAAAAACTCTCAGTGGCACTCAGTTTAGAAGGCATTTGTTCTGGCCTCCTTTGTAGTTTGTTTCATTTCAACTCTTTTTGTTGTTGTTGCTGTTGTTCAATTTTCTGCAAGAAAGAGATTAAATTAATGGAAATTGATTGGTGTATCTACAGTTATGTACAGGGAGGTCTGGCTATAGTGGGCACATATATCACAGAACAAACCTTCCTACTGTGTTTTTTACTGAAATCATTTATTAAAGTCCACTTTTGCTTCACTTTGATCTGTTTTTTTTCACCCCATCTCCCCCAAGCTCACTCTTGATCAGATTCTTCAGCTTTTCCTTTCACTGGAAAAAGTACAAAGTGCCAGGTCAAGACAGAATGGATGTAAGGTATAATAAATAATATATAATTAGGCATTGTCTATTTGACACCACTGTTTCAAGGATTTTTATAATCAGTGACTTCCATCTCACAATAACCTTGAGGGTAGGAAATATTGCTGTCCTCAGAGAAATATCTCCCTGAGGACATGTGCAAACAGCTGTACCACTGTTGGTGTAAACCAGCATTGCAGTGGGACTGCACTAGCTTTTGTCTGCTGAGAGTCTTTTATGGAATAAAATTCAGGAGGCAAAAACAATCCAGCCAAAAAATATTTCCTTGTATGATAGTCTCATAGAGAAAAGCACATCATCTTTGTTATGAGAAGTGGGTTGATGCTTACATCTAAAATGCCTGCCAATGAAAGCAGTTAGATCCATACTCACAGTGTGGACTTGTTGCTCAGCTTAACTTCTGTCTTCTTCTGCAGACCAATTCTAGGCAGAGGGGCACGGTATCTTCTTAGATGCACCCTATATTTTTAGATAATGGTCTAAATACAGCTATTTGACAGAACAAAATAACTCCTCAAGCAACTACCTCCTACTCTTTCAGTAGACTGCCGAAGTCCCAGTGAACACATGGTGTCATTTTTGGCTCTACACAAAGGTTTCTCTGAGAAATTTCAGACAAAAATATTATTTCCCAGCAAGCCCAGGTTAAATCTAAGTTAACAGTAAGGCTAGTCTGAGATATCCATGGGGACCATGAGTTGAGAAGAAGAAAGAAGACAGAAGGGAGGTAGACAAGTATTCAGGATATTTCTTCCCTTCAAGTTTTAATGACACAGCTGGTCTATTGGTGGACCCAATTTCATAGATGTGAGCACACCAAACTCCACCCAGCCAGTGTCCTCCTAGCCATGTTGACAAGAGGAAGTCTTTAGTATTGACATGGAATATTGATAGGGAGTATCTTGTACTAGCAAGGCCTAGCAAGAAAAACTGTTAAATCCTCAACCCCAGTCTCTGGATTGCAACAATGGCAGGTGTCTGACAGCTAAGCCTACCATGCCTTTACCCCATACCCCCTCCATTGCCTCTGGAAATAGGTTCCCAAAACTTGCAGTCAAATATGTCACTAAGGCAGTATAAGAATTAGCAAGATGATCTTTGTACAGCACCATAGGCATGAGAGACGTTCAATAATCAGTGATTGGTGTTAAAGTGCTCCTGAGCTTGGCACAGATTGAATCTAAAGCTCAGGTCCACTGTGATACTCTATCTGGTTTTCACAAGGATTGAGGAAATCCTTTCCTGTACAAACAATTAGAGAAAACACATGAGTGAATCCAAGCACAACCTGTTCCCCACCAAGGCATTGAGTCAATTGCTAGTGCCACAAATCTTAGAAATGGCAGTCTTCCTAATCCCATGGTTTAATTCTTGGCATTTTTTTGATAGGTTTCTAAGCAGCAGGCAAATAAGCTTGATCAGTCTTTCAAGCTGACTGTGCCAGCATCAGTCTTCATTTCAATGTCTAAAGTGTAAGGTAGCATCACAGACAAGAAAAGCAGACCATGTCCTGAAGGCCTTGAAAAGGAAGTGAGTAAATTTTAAATATTTATTTTTACACATTTTCAATGCTTAGGAAAATTTCTTCTCATAGATTTAAAATAGGACAAACATGCCCAGTGTTTTCCAGCTAAGGATCTCAGAAAGCCAATGCACCAAAGAATTATCACAGCTACAGAACTTTCAGCTGGCCCAAATTTCTTGTTGCTGATGCTCTAAGAACTGCATAGATTTGATATGAGGGGTGGGTAATCTGTTGCCTCCCCTGCACCCCACTTTGTCTTGGTTTCCAGCCTAGATTATCCCCCTCTGAACTCTGCTGTTTTTTATTATAGTTGGTTGCAGTACTGAATGGGAAAGAAATAGGATTCAGCACTGATATTCAGTGCAAATTTGGAACACATTCAGTCACAACCCCAGAAGAAGAACTCAATCTAAATCACAAAGCAGCTACACTGAAATGAATTTCACTATTTTGTTTCTTGTTTGCTCTGCTGTAACATGAGGGCAGTAGGACCCTATGTTCCAACCCCTTGCTGAATGAGTGGTTCACTTGACTGTTGATACTCAAATTTCAGTCCAAACAAGCTGGACTGCGCTAAAATATGCAGTTAATAGATCTTTTCTCAATGTCTCACATTGAGAGAAGAGGATTAGAGATCACTTACTCAAACAGCTCTTCTGGCAGAAAGGAGGAGATGGCGGCCTCTGGTAAGGGGCAGCTGAAGATATCAGCTTCTTCAACTGGCCAGAGAACAAAGTTGTAGTCTAAGCAAGAGCTTTTGCAACACTGATACTGATAAACTGTCCAAGAGAAAGAGATATTGGGGAAAATATACGTATATACATGTATTTAATGAAACTGGAAGTTTCATTCAAAGGAATTAACAATGAAATATCTGTCCTGTGGTTACGTTTTTCACATTTTTTACATTTTTCTCATGTCCAATAAGATGAGCAAATGAGTTAGGAATGTCTCTCACGTTGATTCTGTGCTGGTTTATGCATATTATATTCACTCTGCAGTTTTCTTTAGGAAGCATGAACAGGGTTCCTCTTTTTTATTCTTAGCCATCTGTACTCGTGAAATTAGAAAGCATGTAATGTGAGAAATATGACACTTTATGCTAAATACACGATACTTGATGGTTCTGCTCATGGTATACGTCACTTTATGGGTCTGTGTGGGGAAACTTATAGAAGAAGAGAGGTCAAGGTATCTGGCACAGGATACATGAAAGAGTGAAAGTGAAAAATCTTCTCTAGAGCCCAAGGAATTTTTCAAGAGTTTCAATTTAATTTAAACTTACAATATAGCCACATGCACATAGCAGTGAAATAGCTGAATAGATAAAACAGTTCCCATTCTTTACCAGTAACAGAGTATGCAGGATAAAGTCTTGACCCCAAAGGGATCAAAGACACCTTTAATGGAGTCAGGAGTTCCTCGGGTATGATGTAACACAACAGTAGAAACAGTTCAGATATGAGACCAGACTTGGGGAAAAAAAAAAAAAAAATCAAAGACTGAACCCAGACAATAAAAGAGATAAGAAGGGAACAAGGAGAGAACTTCAGCTATGGATTTACTTTGGAAGAGACCTGTGTGATAAACTATGTATTAAAAAGAGAGGAAATAATAGAATTTTAACACCAAGAGGTATCTTATCTTCCATTGTACCAAACTATTGGTACGAGAAATGGTCTGAGATCTCAAGTTATCAGTGTCAAAGAATTGGTACAATAAATTTTAGTGAATTATTGTTATAGCTCTCTCATTTTGATCATTTTCAGAGATACAACCAGAGAAGAACTAAATATTACAATTCAATAGTTAATTCAATTATATTCATTGTTGCTTCCTCATAGACTAAGATCTGAAAACACAGAAAACCAAGAGCACATTTATAACAGGGATTATAACTCTTTCACTAGAAGTGCCTGAAGATAAGTAAAGAAAGTCAGTCAGGGATGGATTTATTGACCAAGTTAAAGATGACCCCAGACTTCAATTCTTCATATTGTTTTTCACAAGGAAATATTCTCTTGTCAGTGGGGTTAGCAGATTTGTGGTAGAAAGGTGCTGTCTGTAGAGCAGGGACTGGCTCCACACAGGCATCAGGATGCCAAGAAGAAGAAGGATTCCCAAAAGGGTGAACCTCAAGCTTCCACCAGCTTTTCAAAGTCATATTTCTTGGAGAAGGCAGGTCTGTGAAGAGCCAGGTAGCTCATGGAGTTGAATACGCAACAGGTATTCTGGTAAAAGGGGAGTTCTCCTGAGCCCAGACTCACCAGCATCCAGCACACATGTAGATACCAAGTGGAGAGAGAAGTGGGTCTACACACTGTCACTGTCATTCCTCCAGTTTTTATGTAGTTCTGTATTGAATCAAACTCCTTGGGAGGTGAATTGTTGTAATCACAAAGGAGGTCGCATTAAGCCATTGCATGGGCACAATGAGATGTGTAAGGCAGGAGAGACTGTGAAGCAGTGGAGGCACAAGAAGAAGTAAAGACCTTGCTACCTATGTTGTGGTAACTATTAAATGTCTTCAAATAGCATCTCCTACTGCATTCAGCTATTTTCCCTGATTATCTGGTTCTGTTTGAGATCTTCTTCGCACAGACTACGCACTGGTTTGCTGCCTTCCAAAAGTCTCTACATATTACAGGTACTTGCTCATCCAAAATTTCCCTCCTTCCTGCTATACAAAGAACATGGATTATTTCCTCAAGAACAGGAAAGGATGAATAAAGGCTGCTTCATCCTGTCTGAGGTGAGGCAGTTTTCACACATAGGAAAATTACAGCTAAGTGAAAGGGATTTTATCTAAGTGTAGAAACCAGGGGTGAAAATGGTCGTTTGCTCTTCTTTGAACAGGGCAGAGCCAGCCATGCCCACCCACAAAGTGCACAGCTCTTCCTTCCTTCTTTATTTTTAAGTAAAATCATATGAAAACTGTTGAACAACCAACTGTGCAGAAGCAGTACAATTTCTTGAAAAGACACTTAGAGATCCAGATCTGCTAAACGTCTCAAAAAATAATTTTCTATTTACCCAATTGTCTAAGGATAAGACCCTGTGCTCTACTCCATTTTATGTGCATGCATCTACAGATTTCCAAAAAATAAACAAGTCAGTAAATGGCAATTTATTCAAGGAGTGGAAAGTATCAGATGGTTGGGAGATCAGAAAGCATACTGTTTCCTCCAGAGATTCTTGAAGGACTCTCAGGAAATGAGATCCAACTGGAGCTGGTGTGGGGCAAAGACTCTGCTTTATTTGGCTTCTAGGGGATTGTACATCGATGAGACACTAATTCAAAGCTTTCTCAGTCAAAGAAAAATCTGACTTTGGTACATGTCAGACAAGGTCCCTGTGTTTTACAAACCTGAGATTTGAATGCAAGCTTCTAAAAGGAAAGCTTGTATTTTATTTTCCTGCTCTATAATGACAGAACTATCTTCCGTGTGTTAGCAGAAAACAAACAAACAAACAAAAAAGCACACCTTAGAGATTCATTTTGCAAATGACCTTTCCAATGGGACTTCCTCAATTGGTCTGACTTCTAGACAATTTACATAAAATATAATGGGGACACAGCAAGCAGTTCCCCTTAGGGAACATTTTGAGCATATTGGGGAACTCCTTGTAGTTAAGAAAAGACTCATACAGCTTTAGTAGCTATTCCAACTCAGTAGAGAGACTTAGTATTGTTGGTGAATTTTTATTTGGCTCTGGCTTATTATTTTCATAAATCACCAATTCCCAAAACCAAGTTCTCATGAAAAAAAAAATTCTATTTACTTTTAAAAAGAGGGAAAATTATTTCTAGTTCTCATTATTAGAAATAAAGCTGAAAATTGAATTCATAATGGCTTAAATAGACAACAGATGGAAAGTGCAAATGATTTTAATAGTTTTCTAGTATATTGGGAAGAAAGAGCTGAGGTAAATTTCTGATGTTTAGCTCTGGAAGTGTCACTACCTATAAAATATTAATTGAAAATTTTGTAGTTACTGAGGAAGGACTAGTAAAAAGTAGCTGGATATTGGAAGAACATCATTGGGACAGACAATATGTGTAACAACATCAGATATAAGAATCTCTGTAATGTTAAATCTTAAATATCCGATATTTCATTTGATAAAAACAAAATGGTGGTGAGGAAACTGCTATAGCAAGTGAAATGAAAAAGCCATAAATGCAGATTTTCCTGCTTATCCTCTTTCTGTTTTCGTTTTTGTTTGAGCTTCTGTATTGGTGGTTTTAATAAGTTTCAGACCTTGGTTTAGAAACTGGAAGAAAGTACAAATGGGAATGTATAGGTTGTCCAGAAATCCTCCTAGATAATTCTCATTTTTGTACTCATTTTTACTGAAGGCGGTAACTTTGTGGGTACTGGAAAAAGAAAAGAGGGATAGAGTTGGCCAGGTTTTACTCAATTTTTTTATTATTTTTTATGAAATGAAGGGAGAGATCTACATTATCATGCCAATTCATCAAAACGGTTTCCTCCAATCAGAAAATGCCAATATTGAAGTATTGTGTTGTATATGACAACATTCTGTTAAACTTTTCTCAAGAAAGGTTTCTGACATACAAGAAAGAATTTAAATAGAGATGAATGTCAACTTAGGAAAAAAAAAAGAAGAAGAAGAAATCAATAGCGTTTTAAAAAATAGAAGGTACAGCAGAAAGAGACACACACCTGCCTTGTTTGATTCAAAGCAGGAATTTGAACTTCAGTCTTCCCCATAAGAGGTAAATGCCCTAAAAACTGGAGAATCAATCAGTCTTTTGTAACAAAAAATTATAATACCAGAAGTTTCCATTCTGTTCAGATGCAAAATGAAAACAAATTGTGAAACTTTGACTGGTTCCACAAAAAAATGAATTCATGTTTTCCAGCCTACCTGCTACTGACTTTACTTATTATGAGATATACATACTTCGATTGTTATGTGGTATTTAGTATCATGAAGTCAAAGTGAAATATAACTGTATTATTGCAATATGTTACTAATATCCTGCAAACTTAATACAATTGATACATTCCCATGAAGCATTCTCAGTGTTCTAGAAACAGAAAGCAAACTGCTGCTTTCTGTCTTTTTTTTTTTTTTGCTGTATTAATCAGGAGCATGACTAATGTTGATAATCTTTCTGTTCCCCCGTGTAGAAAGAAAATCAGAGGCCTGAAGGGTCATCAACATTGACCTTACATTTACCAATAGTCATTAACCCAGGGGGCTCACCTCCTGCGTTGACCTGAATGGACTTTATCAGGGATTTGTCCACTAAGTGCTGGACTCCTTTAGCTTAATCTGTGCTTTAGACTCACCTCTGTAGCCACTCTATGGAAATTGAGAATGGTTTCACCTTCACCAAGAGACGTCAGATTTAAAACGGCAAAAGAAATAAGCAGTGCATAGGCCTCTTGAGTTTATTTTTGGCTGTTGTTGGCTTACAAGTTGTATTTGGCAAGATTCTTCAAGCCCCCAGACGAGAGTTAACTTTAGTCCAATTGGAAACATTCATTAAACTGGAGTTTCATTCTGTGTGAAATGGGAGCCTTCTGGGTCTGATACGTGATATCCTGATGTTGTTGCAACTCATCACCTTTACAGTGCATGTGAACAAACTGGTTTAAATTTACAGAGAATTCTGAGGCTTCTACATAACAGGTTTGTGAAAGTACAAGTATAAATAACTTGAGCTATCTTCCTTGCATATCTAGAGAACATGGACAGGTGTCTCATTGTCAGAAGCATAAATTTATGGAACTGAGACCTGTGCTTATAACCCAGACCTATATGCACAGAACTGAGATCAGAATCTACCTTTATATTTTTGGAATATTGCTGGCCTAACATTTGAATTAATAAAGGCTGTACTAGGACCATTTTAGAAATACAGGTCTGTGATGGAAAGATTAACAACCCCTTCCCAGTGGTGAGAGTTGTGGAGATCTTTTGAGCCAGCTACTTCGCATTTGCTTTTAGCTCCTTGCTCTCCCTTTCTTTCAAGTAGTTCTCATCCCTATCTGCTGGCACATCAACATAGGACTGCAAGCACGGGTGGCTCTGCACAAACACTGGAGGTGTTCAGAGAAGGAAAGGAGAGATTGGTCATTAAGAAGAGGCTGTTCATTAAGGGAAGGCTATCCACTAAGACAGGTGTTCACAAAAGACTAAGCTTGGACTCAGCAGATTTTTGTCAGGTTCACCCAACAAACAGGAGGAAGTCCCTTCAGAAAATTACCCTTGCACTGCCTTGCCCTGTGCAGGAGGTCGGCTTTCTCCTTCAGCTAATGAGGGACCATGGGTTTCTCTCCTCCTTTGCCCCACTCCTGGTACCAGTCCTTTTTGATGCCCAACGTGTGTCTCAACGAATTGGAGGTAAGGGTGATAACTGGGAGAAGTAATGGGCAAAACATGGACTGGACATTGTCTAAGAATGTAATAGCTGTGAAGAATTTATGATGTAGTAATTTTGAAGGATATATGTTGTAGTAACGTGTGAAGGGGCAAGGGGTGGAGTATGTGTAAATTGTCCACTTTGTTGGTGTTGTGATGATGTTATGTTAATTTTGGTGTGGGGAATATATATATATATATATTTTTATATAAGTGAAAACTGTGAAGATTGCGATGTAAAAGTATATTTTAATGCTAATTCTTAAATATGCTTTTCACAGAGGTGAGGGGTGGAATGTGTTGGGTTTATGTGGCAAGGTTTTAGCAGCTGGGGGTGCTGCTAGAGCTGGCCTCTGTGAGCAGAGCCCAGAAGCTGCCCCATGTCAGAGAAGAGCCAGCTCCAGCCGGCTCCAAAAGGGACCCACCGCTGGCCA
>VXAL01019619.1:6305-32561 GCA_013399475.1 Chauna torquata | reverse complement strand
GGGAAGGACGGCATCCCGTGGGAGGGACCCCATGCTGGAGCAGGAGAACAGAGAGCGACCATGAAGGAGCGGCAGAGACGAAGCGATGTGGGCAGACCGTTGTCCCCATTCCCCATTCCCCTGTCCCGCTCAGGGGGAGGAGGTAGAAGAGGGTGGATGGGGGGGTGAAGGTGTTTTTAGTTTGCTTTTAGTTTCTCACTGCTCTAATCTACTAGTGATAGTAATACATTATATTCATCTCTCTACATTGGGTTTGTTTTGCCCGTAACAGTAATTGGTGAGCGACCTTCTTGTCCTTATCTCAACCTTTGAGCCCTTTTCCATCGTGTTTTCTCCCCCTCTTCATGTGAGGCGGGGGAGTGAGAAAGCAGTTGTGGTGGAGTTCGGCTGCCTAGCAGGGTAAAACCACCACATCTGCCTAAAAAGAGTCTTTGTTACTATACATCATCTTACAAATCGTTGCATAGGCCCCCGCTTTACAAAAAGCTAAAGTACAGTTTGCTGTTATAGACATATTGAATTCAGAAGGATTCAGGCTGAAATGAAGATATATTGCCTCAAAAAGAATTGCTGTAGTATGTTCAGCTGTAGAGCACTACTATATTAACCATTAAAGGCTAATTGTAAATAAAACTCAAAAGGGTCGATCCAGCTCAGCTCAATCAGCTTATTGATTTAAAAAGAAAATAGCCCATGAACAAAACAAGAACATGTGACCACATCACCAGTCCTTGGTGGCTGACAATTCACTGACGCAAACTGCACATGAACTTTCAGTGGATGATTATCGTGCCTATTTGAGTTTACAGGTAACTTCAGATTTTCCTTTAAATTACATAATCTTTTTTTGTCTGTCTTGTAAGGCATGGCAGTTTATCCACATATGGACAACTTACCCTAGCTATTTTGCCTGGCTGTGTGTTATCATGGAAAATAAAAAATGGGAAAAACTTGTATCACAGAAATCATTAATACCTACTATAAAAACAGAAATTGATCAATGACTAAAGAAATCTTTCCAAAAACAAGCAAAAGGCTATTAAAAATAGCTAAATAGCAGGCTGGTAATGCCTTGAATGCAAGCACCAAAAAAAAAATCATAGAAGTTTTGTTCATTGCTTACAATATAAACCTTAATTAAAATTGGCATCCTACCTCAAAGCAGTATCTCAAGAATAGCCAAGAACAGCCACTGTGCTAAAGCAGCATGCATGACAGACATCTGGATCCAGGCCTGAATTATTTAGCACAGATCTAATCCTGTCCTTGTAGGTTTTGCAGTTTTGCCAAGAGCAAGGGTTTTGCTTTTTATTTCCATCCCCACACCCCTCCAATGTGGCTGGCTCCGCTTTGTGACTGTGAGCACCGCAGAGGCACTGCCAGGCTGGAGCTCCAGCTGTGATGCCAAGCGCACCTTTCAGTCTGCTTTATCCTCCATCTCCCCACAGGCAGCCACCCCATCCAGTCTGTATCCCATGCCAGACCAGACACCCAGCTAAGAAGTTATGAATAATGTGTCCAGGGAGAAAGAAGTTAGCCTAGCGGGGAATATCCCAGCCTTAATAAAGTTGGAAACAGAAAACTGAAAAACCACAGCCCTGCGGAAATCATTAGAAAAGTCCATCAACTCTATTGCAGATGAGTTCTTCCTATTCATTTCAAAATACAGACTTCTAATACTTACATTTTAGTAGGAGACTTTTTTTGACCCAAGAGAAAATCTAAATAAGCAGAGGGAGCAAAACAGTAGTCTAAACCCTGAAGGAGGGAGCTGAGAGAATAGAGATATCTTCAGAAGATAGCATCTAAACATCACTCTAAGTACCAGCCCCCCACAATTAGAGGCCATTAGCCTTTAAAAACTACTTTTTAGCGCATACCTAACCCTGTCACTCCCTGAAAAGTTATACTCAGCTGCTGCCATAGTCAGTGAGAGAAATGGAGGTCTCCAGAGGGAATTTTATTCCATCCTAAAATCTCTATCAATCTTTGGGTGAAATCATCTTCTCTTCTTTTCTTTTCTTCTCTTTTCTTTTCTTTTCTTTCCTTTCCTTTTCTTTCCTTTCTTTTCCTTTCCTTTCCTTTCCTTTTCTTTCCTTTCTTTTCCTTTCCTTTCCTTTCCTTTTCTTTCCTTTCTTTTCCTTTCCTTTCCTTTCCTTTTCTTTCCTTTCTTTTCCTTTCCTTTCCTTTCCTTTTCTTTCCTTTCTTTTCCTTTCCTTTCCTTTCCTTTTCTTTCCTTTCTTTTCCTTTCCTTTCCTTTCCTTTTCTTTTCTTTTCTTTTTTGTTGTTGTTTGTTTGTTTTGTTTGTTTGTTTTTCCCATTAACTACAGAAAGGGTTAAATAGACTGTAGAGGCAACCTCATTCTGTATTTGATATTAAATGGGAAAGATGTCAACAGCAGTGTCTGATTTTCCGCCAGTGACCACGCATGTCCTGTGTCCAACATCACTGATCTGGCTGGCATGAGTGCTCAATCCTATGACCAAGTGGTCTTCTTAAGTGAAGCATGACCCTTCTTTTTTCACATCCTGACCCAAGCCAGAAGCTATTCACAGAGATCTTTTGTATTGTAAGAAGGACGGAAATAAAGTTTGTCACCAGGTCACTGCTAAATCTGTGCGTAAGCCCAGGGACAGTTTTATAGACAAATAGCTGGTACTGAGGTCCCAGCACACCTCATCTGTTAAAACAGAGAGTGACCATCATGAAGCAGGGTAAAGGATAAGCATAAAGGTCAACATCTTCCTTGAGTTCTGTCCCATCCTAAGAAACAATTCATAGGGATATGCATTATAAAGTTTTCTGGAGCAAGTTTCTGGGGCAGTCTTCTGTGCTCGAGTTGTTCCAATTTATAGTCTTGTTTACCATCAGTCTAGAAAGTGCATCTCTATTTCTTAGGGTTAGCACTCAGGTATAGGATTTGAGGCATTTGAACTGAATGCCAATTGCCTCTTGCCCTGAATTTTCCACTACCCATACAAACAGGAGATACTGACTCTGATGACTCTTCTCCAATGTGCTGGTTATCAGCCCTGCAGGGAAACTGCCATCCTGGTCCCCTACACATGCCTTTAGCATCATGTAAGGACACAGAGAAAGAGCTGAGGCAGGAGAGATCACAAAGCTCAGAGCCCCTTCACTGTGCCATGAACCAGCAGCAGCTGACAATGACAGTAATGAAAAGTAAAATGGTTTTCTGGCTCAGCCAGGATCTCTCTATCTAGGAGAAGAAGTTCTGACTGCAATCAAAGTCAACAAGGATAGAAGTGTCACAGAGAGTACTAGGAACTGTTGAGACATATCTTGTATTGGGTAGGTTCGGTAATCACAGGCTGTCTACAAAAGCAAAAGGTATTAACGTCATCAGAATGTGCATGGGAACAGAAAGGTTGGCTTCCCCACTCCGGATAATACATGATAAACTTGAACGACATTCGATGCTGTTAATCCTGAAATGCCAGCCAAGCAACGGATGTTGCTTTTGCCTCCGAGGCTTGGGCTGCTGTTAGCCAGCACAGCTCTGCTGAATACACTGTTGTTGGAGCTGAGCAGACACAAGCTGAGCAGCTGAGCCCAGGCTCATGTCACCTGAAAAGCATAAACCTTGATGATCTTTCTGTATGGTCTTTCTTCTGATACCTTTATTCCCAGGTGTTTGGAAGGGCTTGTCATCTTCCTTCTGAAGACACAGCAATGGGGGAATTAACATGATAAAGAAGCCAGTGTGCACCTCAGAAGTGTGAGGTGATAGTCTTTCAAGTCAGGGAAAGTCTCCCATGCAAAGGATGATTGGTATTCTCAGCAGTTCCCTTGCAGATCAACTGGTTTCTTCCCTGAACTGGAAATATCAGAGAAAGTGATTTAATTGATTTAATGGATTATAATTACATAGTAATTGGTATGTATGTATACACAATGAGTGGAGCAGGCCAAACATAAAAGTAAGTTTTATCCTCACTGAGATTTCCTTAGTGATCACTAAACAGGGGTAATATTGAATACTTTATTTTATTTTATTTTAGTAATTATTTTCACAGATGACAACATTCATCTTTTGCTTTTCAAGTGGACAGCTCATAGCCAAGTCCTGAAATGCAAATTTTAGAAGCTGCTGAGTTTACTTCATGCATATTCTCACACATACACAATGTGTACAAGTGGGTACAATGTGTACAAGCAAATACAAGTGTGTACCTTTGAGCTAAGTAAGATTTGGTTAATAATTTTCATAAACTCTTTCAATACAAACTGCTACACAGCTGGCAGTGCGTGCATACATGTTTCCTTACAATCCAGCCTGGAAAAAAAATCACCAGGTGTTAATAGAAAATGATAATACTTCTATGGATGTTTTCTCCAAAGCATACTTGAAAAAGATCTTGATATATAATCATATCCTTTTTGAAATCTTATGATTTTTTTTTTTTAACTGAACCATAAAGAAAATAAGGATTGTTGTTAAATAATGTACAGGTCTAGAATAATGCAAAGTTCAGTCAATTCCATTCCTGCTAGGTATTACAGGAGTTTTCTCTTTGAGGCCTTTCTGTTTGATTTGGTAGAGTTTGGAAAAGGAGCTATAAATTGTGAAAATGTCTGTAACTGTACATGTGAAAATCCATTTGTGCAAACATTAGGGAACTACTAAAGCAAGAAGGGCTGGAAATCAACCAGACTCTCCAAAGATCAGTTCTCTGTCCCCAGATCCTCTTGTTTAACACAGGATGATAGTGATGGTCCTCATCAGCCTCATTTCTTTCCATAACTCTCCTCCATCTGCCCATAAATGGACTCTCTAAGGAACCAATGTTGCCTTCGTTTGTGGTTACAGAGAATAACGCAGCAGAGCCCTAATTGCACACTGGCCCCTCTGCTCCGAGAGAGCCATTCATGGCCAGGAATTTCATTTACACCGGTCTGCTCCCTAAAGGCTTTAGCGTAAGTTTCAGAACATCAGGTTTTGCAGAAGCTACAGATGTCCAGAACCATGTCTTTATTAACTTTATCAAGCTGCTCACAAAAGGGCATTTTATTATTAGAAGCAAAATGTAGTACAAATTCATAACTGGGTTACACCTTTCTTATCACACTGCTCCATGGTAAGTAGCAGAAGAAAATTAATGATGGAAAGGGTCAGAGCTGAATATGAGCATCACCTTTGTCTGCAGTGATTTTATTTATTCAGCAATTATTATTAAGTATTTTATTTAGAATACAAGACCAACAAACTAAGACAGAAGTTTATCAAAGAAGGACTCTGGTCATAAGTTTGCCAAATGTTTTCGTGAGTCAGTCACACAGATTTGGACACAGACTAAACATCCACACACAGGAAGCCATGGTGTGCCACAGAGTATGATTGGATGATGTTTGGCTTATCATGTTAGCTATAAAAATATGAAATATTCATCAAGAACTGATGAATACAGGATTACTACAAGGAAAAAAAAAAAAAACAACACACAAAACCAGTGGTTAGCTTATCAAACCAAACTTCAGAAATTTATGACATCTCAATTAAGCATGCTCAGAAGATTAATAACTGTGTCAAGATTGCTACTGTTCAAGTAAAGTTATAAGCTGAAACAATATCCTTGGTCACAGTGGCTTGTATCACCAAACAATTCTCCACCAGCTGCCTTAGTGGTGACTTGACAAATTATTCTAATTCCAACTTCTTTAAGGTGTGGAAATACATTGTATTAAGCCAGCATTTAACCGAGCTGTTTACCCAATTTTGGATAGAAGTCCAACTGTAGTAGCAACTATAATGCACTCACCTCTGCATCCTTCTAGGAGCATTTCTAGAAACAGATCATGTCCTCACTGGATGAAGTCGGGTACAAAAACTTGCAAAACAGATGTTCAAGAACTTCTGAGTGCCCCCAAGGAGACACCCACACTGCCACAGCAGTACGTAACTCAACTTCATTTTCAGCCTTCCTGTTCTGTTCTACTTGGCTGCCTCTCCCAGCAAACAGCACGCATTCCTGCCTCTCAGACAGCACGGCAGCTATTTCAGGAAGCATGGCTTTGTGAATTGGGACAAGGCCTTGGCTCCATTTTCCTAGACAGCTGTGTAGTGGACCAGATTTCCTTTTCCTAAAAAAGTATATTTCCCCTTCTTCCCTATTTTGTTTTCTAGCATTTCTTTCCCTTTATGTGCATCAGGATACGAACATGTGATCCCTCCACCTCTGTGCACAGATATGTCATACTTTTTTTTAATCTGTTGATGAATCTAAATCAAATTTGGCACAGGGATGGAGACTTCAAAGACATTGTCTTACAAGATTCATGAAAATAAGCAGGCAGGTAGAGGAAAAAATAAAAACAAAAACTTATTAACTCCTGCATTGCAGGAAAAGGTAAACTGTGAACTCAAACCTTACTGTATATCAGGGATTCCACATAAGAGCTAGTCCTCAAGTCAGAAATCTACAGGAGGCCAAGCTCACATGAAAAATGAAGTAACAGTGACAACAAAATAGTGTTAGAATGTTTATATGTCCTACCTTGTTGGTAGAGCTGTACTAGCATCAGCAAGCTTTTCATTTATCTAAACGGCCTATACCTGAAGAGGGTCCAGTGCAGACATACCATTCTAAGGCTGCCTCTCAGAGACAAGATGAGTTAGATGCGATATATGATACTTTCCTCAGAATGGGGTTTCATGTGAAATTCCTACTTTTGCAGCCAAAAGGTAACACAGAGCAAACAAACAAACAAAATCCCTAACCTCAGAGAGCCCTGAAAATAACACAGTCACATCTCACACTCTGAAAGCATTTTCAAAGCATTCCAGCCAAGTATGGGTGCTGTTATTCCTCCTTTTTATTTTTATTTTTTTCCAGAAGTGAAACTGAGGCACAGTTTCTATGGCACAGAAGAGAAACTGAGGCAATTGCCTTTATCATGTACACATGAGAATTTTGTAGGAGAGCCAAACACTGAATGTGAACAGCTCAGCCCATGTGCAGACAGCCTATTAGCCATCCATTGACCAAAGAAAGTCTCCATCGCCACTAACCTTGGCCACATACAATGTGGCTACTGTTAGCAGCATCACAAGGCTGCCCAACACCTGCCCGCCAGTTCCCCTGAGGCACAGCTTCTGCAACCCATGGAGAAGGAAGGCTGCCTGATATGGTAGTCTGCAGAGATTTATTCACATTGCTACTGCCACAAAGTGAGGGATAACAGGTACTTGAGGAAGATAATATTTTGATTCTGTTATTCTAGCAATTGTAACCCTTAATGCACAGTTTGCTTCATTTCTGCCACCATAAATCACCTGGAGTACATAATAACACCCATTTACTGGAGCTCCAAGGTTCCAGCAGAAGAAAGTGAAAAAAAAGAGAGCAAGGAAAAAAAGTAGGATCAACCTTTCATTTCTACAACAGCTCAGCTGGGCACTCATGAAGTCACTGGGTGTCCTGCCATTCCCGCATTGCTCACCTGCTAAAGGCCTTTCTCAAAAGCCAGTGAGGTCATAGAGACTTGTTGCCCTGTTTCCTTGCAAAGGAAAAACCAAGAGGGTTGAGGGATAGCTTGAAGGCTTTTGCCCNAAGGTCTTTCCCCCAAAAAAAAAAAAAAAAAAAAAAAAAGAGTAAAAATGATTCCTTGGCTTGGTCTTTCTCACATTGTTGACATTTGGGCAGCCCAGGGCGTTCCGAGGCAACAGAGGCAGACTGGAAGCAGCAGATAAGAAAAGGTTCTTGGGATAGAATGTGCTAAACCTGGTGGCTTGAATTCTGCCTTCGCTACAGTTGTTCTCATCTCCAGCGGGAGATGCAGGAGCCAGCAACAGAGGATGCAAGAGGAAAGGGGATCCTGAGAGAGGAGCTAGTGTTTGGGGTTGTGCTGTGCCCAAGGAGGCAACGGCCAACAAGACCTGGGGGACTGTCCCTGAGCTGCAGTGCATCCACTCAGTGGACAAGTGCCAAGCAAAAATGTTGTAGTTCTAAAGGCTCAGGTCAGAAGGGGTGAGGAATTAAAGGAATAAAAGGAGACCAGTAAAAATATTGATTTTTTTTTATTATGATAAATAAAGGAGGCAAAATCTCAGACAAAGAGTGTGTTTTTATTCTGTTCTACTCAATGCATTTACAGAAAATGATGTCCTACTCAAGGCGTTTACAATAAGGGAAATCGAGGCATAGACATGGAATTACAACTGGCCAACCTGACCAGTCAGTGATAAATGCAAGGCAGGAGCCAGGTCTCTGGGCTATGTGAGGAGTGGTGAGTCAGTACGGTGTCCTGTCCTGCAATGTGACAGGTAGAAGGGTACTTTGTGTCCCCTTTGCACACCTCATAGCTCTCCCAGTGAGAAACTCTCCATGCTTCACTACAGATCCAAAATCCCCAAGTCCTAATCACTCCCCTACCAGCCATTATACTCTCTAAAGGTATCTCCTAAGGCAGATAGTTAGGGCCTGTTTCCTTCCTGCAGGCATTCCTCTTTCTTATTAATTGACAATGGCTGAAGGGATAGAGTTAGCTCTGAGGATTGGTAGACAATATTTTTTCATCTGATTATTAATACGCTTGCAGCAGGTGTTTGAAGCTTTCTATTTTAGTGGTCTCAGAGAATAGGAAAGGGTATGAGAACTACTTATCTTCCTTTAAACCATTGCTGACAGGGTTAGCAGGACAAGAGAAGAGGGTGGAGATAACCCTGTAGTATATTCGTAATGCAGTTTGCTTCTAATTCTGTAACTGTGAAGTCTTTATCTCATTTGGGTATGTTTATCATGCCTGAATTTCATCCTTTCTCTATTATCTCCACCTAGTCTTTCTTTTTATTCTTCTTCACAGGGTAAATGGGAAAAGCTGCCTTCCGTGAAATTATTCCCCAAGACCTCAAAATGGGAAACATGAGTTGTATTTGCAGTATATCCTGGGGAATATGATAGTTTAGGATACATGATGTTGGTACAAAATCTGTTGACCTCTATCTGGCATTACCTGCAAAAAAACAACTTGCTGAAGTGTGAGGAGAGAGGAGAGTCAGCCAAAAGATCTGCTACATCGGGAACATATCAATTGACCCAGTAACCCTGCACTGAGGGCAGTCCAGCTCCACGCCTGCTCAGGCTGACTTGAAAGGGACACAGCCATTCTTCAGCCATTGCATTTTAGGTTCATATGGTCTTCTGTCAGCAAGAATTTTGTTGTTCAGCTATCTTACCATGACCTGAAGTCTTCTCCAAGTCATCTGAGAAGCAGTCTGTGAAGGAGATTGCTAGCGAAACCCCTTCTTCACAATGACAGTCTCTTGCCTGCCAGCCTAAATGCAGCCACAATAGATATCTTCAGTATATAGTATGTATTTAGTAAATATCTTTATACATATATATATATTGGTTATGTATTATCTCCTCATTAACTATTTTCTGCTTTAGAAAAGTCTTCATTCAACTCACTGCAGAGCAGAAGTTGTACGTAATTTGAGTGGCCAAGGCAGCCATCAAAGAGAACTGAGAGTAGATCCATGGTATGAATTAGGCTTTCAAACCATCAACAAATGTTTGGGAAAAACAAAGGGGAAAAAATAGGTTTGGCTGCTCCGCAATTGGAAGATTAAGTCAGTTTAACTTGCAGTGCATAATTGTATTTATTTCAATCAAATACTGCAAAAGATGAGGTCAGTTTAATCTGCCAGTAGCTTCTCGGTAATCAAGAGCTGAGCTTGGGGCAGTTGCTTCAAGTTGTTTTTAACACAAGATTAGATCCCATGCTTTGACTTTGACTAACTCCCCTTATTTTCACCCTGATCTAGATGCTTCTGGGAGCCTTTACTTTTCTAGGTACCTGCACAGGTCTTGACACTGCTTTGACACACGGGATTGATGCTTGCAGGAAGGTGCTAACATATCTCATGCATCTTGAATAGCTCAGACTCTACGTGGTTTTTCCTTCTGCACTGTGAGGGCCATTTGGGTCTCCTGCCTTCCTTCATTAGAAACAGGACACCGAGTTAAACCTCTCACTGTACTCACTAGAGCATGTTCCTGACAGAAGTGAGGAAAAACTCTCTCCTTTTTTTTTTTTCCTTGCCTGGCACTAGAAAAACTGCTGTTTGCAAATGACAACCTCCCTGTACGTTTTGCTTTTGTTGCCTCGTTGTACACACTGGACCCAGATATCTACGCTTCAGGGATGTCTGACAGATCTCAGCGTCGAACTTTGCATAACAGGTGAAGCCCTGAAGTAGGTCAGCACAGATCAGCAATGCAGAGCTTCTGTATCTCTGGCAAATGCTTTAAACGTCTTGCTTTGTGTCCATAAAATTTGTATATATTTAGTATCTACTTAAAAACGTTAGTTCTAGAGTAGGGTGGGATTGATGCCTTTAGTTAAAGGCAGCCAGAGCAGCTAGTGTATATGCTGTGTTAAGACTACCACCAAGAGGCCAGTAAGGAGATGGCTGAGGAGTTTTAATTGCATCATTTTACCAAGAACAGAAAGGCCCCTTAGCAGGAAAGGCAAAGGCTGGAAAAACAAAGCTGGGAAGTAAATTCTTAATAACCAGCTGAGTCTGTCTCTGGCATCATTTCGTGGCAGCAGGATCGAAGGATAGCAGGGAGATGGGGATACACCAACTATATAAATAGCAATGCAGCAATCATGGAGAAATGTTTCAGTGTGCACCCTGCATGGCATTGCTTGACTGTTGTTGCAGCAGTGCAATGGATACAGCCTGGACATCCCTGTCTCCTAACAACCCTACTGTCATCCCTACTTAGATTTATTGTCACATCAGCAGCAAGCAATGTTCCCTGGCAATGCTAGGACCCCCCACCAAGGCATCATTCTGCATGGCAGAGGCAGCCTTGCCAGTCTCTATGAATAACACCATTTTAAAAAACAGAATTTCCTTTTGATTAGTGAACACATATCCTTTCTTCCACAGCAAACCCAGATCAGCTAAATGTGGTCAGAACTGAAAAGAAAAATAACATTTTGCATCTTAAATTAGCTGATAAATGACCAAACCCAAGGATTTCCTAGCCACAGACTGGCTTAACATGGGTGTGCACAGCACTGCTTAGCATATGATGTGTGGACTGAGACCAGACTGCTCAACATATAAGGAAGGAAGACTCCAAAGCTGGACCTTGAGTGTGTGTTGGTGCTCTTGGCCCCATGCAATGAAACTCTCTGAGAAATTCCCATAAGAGATTGGTTACTGGTCCATAAAGGTAGTCTATCCTGCCCTAGGGCAGGCAGCTGGAGTAGATAACCTCACCAGGAGCCTTTCGAACGTCTTTCATTGCTTGTATGATAAGACTTTGTGAGAGTGCAAACTCATACAAAATTAAAGAGGGGAACAGTCCCCAAAAGAGCCTTTTTGAAAATATTTCCTCTGCTGAACAGAGTGGAAGTGTCCCAGTTAAATGGGAGAGAGCGTTACAAAATGATCCTTGTGAAATTCTATTGTGCCAGATCTGGGGAATATATGTAATTGCTGTTACAATGAAATGTAATAACTGACCGATGAAGCAAACGGATTTGAATTCTGTTTTAAATGGACATTGCAGTGCAGCCCTAAGTTCACTGGCTATGATGCCTGCATTATATTTGATTGTGCGTGTTTGTGCACAGAAAGGATCTGATTCATCACAGCATGACTGCTGTGTTATATTAGGATAACTCCAGGAGAAAAATCAGATCCCAGAATATTAATCCAGAAATGCAAAACCCCAAAATGACCAAGCACGTGTACACACACACATGCTTCTATGCACTTGAGCCATATGAGTACTCCTAATTTTATGAGTCTTCAAAATAATACAGATATTTTTTTCAGATGGCAGCACTTCTTGTAGTTCACCTATTCAGAATCAGCAATGAGTTATCTCTCCTTCCCTTTACTACATGCAATATTTAAATGAATTAGGGACATCCCACAGAAAACTGATGGCTGCTCTTCTACTAGCAATCCTGAGCCCAGCGCCTGTGACTGATGGCACTCAGTATCATTCTGAGTTTGGCCTGCCCTCCGCTGCTTGAGAATTAGCCCCTATACTTCCTCACAACATTCTAAGCTTATCATCTGCCCATATAAATTGGCACACATAGAGTTTGACTGTCCCAGGAAGCCCACCCGGAGGGACAGGAGTTTGGAGCACAAGTTTCCTGTCTACTACATGGCAACCTGGCTGTGTCCTAAGCATCATAGAGGCACGGATCTGGCAGGATCAGCCACACAGCTCCAGGATAGTATTGACAAGGAACCTCATCTGAAATCAGTCGATGAAGGACAAAATTCTCATGCCAATTCTCTTCGTCCCAGTAAAGTCAACAGCAAAATTCCTATTAACTTCAACAAACAGCAAACTCTGCTCTGGTGGCACAGACAAGACTGAGGAAATCCCACGTCCCCTGACCTACCCTAAGGATCGGATATTGTTGGTATGCAGGATACAGCAGATGTGGCATGTTTGCTAGTCCTACTGCTTACAGAAGTACATGATGGCATTCCCCAGCCTGAACTGAACAAAAATTCCTGCGCTGGTGAATAATAAAGAGCCAGAGGAGCCCTGGGGACAACAACTCTGTTTTTCCTGCTCAGCATGCCATTTCAGAGACCCTGGAATTCCTTGAGAGCTAAAGAAATTAAAGCAGGAGAATTGAAATGTGCCTCTGTAGGGCTCTGAGACATGAAACTGTTTTGCTGGCTTGTATTTTTCATCCTCTGTGGCTGTTTCAAAAATCTCCTTAAATATTAAAGGCAACAATATTTGTTTTTGTGAAATAATGTGTGTGGCACAATGAGATTTCCATATGTGTGTTTAGCACAAAAAGCAGTTTGAAGTCTCTTATATAAAAGTATTTTCAGACCTGAAAAACAAAGAATGAAGGAGATTTTGAATAACTTAGTGTTCTCTTTTCTTCAGGGACACTGTCTTGTAGACCCCTCTGAGGCCTAAATTTGACGTGCCAAGTTTCCAGACATAGGGTGGGTAAAAAATGAGTCTATTAGTTTGGCTCAAATCCACACTCCTGGTCCAATGCCCTGTCTCCCGGAGTGATCTGAACTAAAATATTGCCATACCAGTGGTGTAAGATCTCCATGGTTCACAGATTACAAATCAACTGATATTCTCATAAGCCTTATTCTGATTTCTACCAAGTCTGGCTTTAAATGCAGTACTTAGCTGAAGATGTCCTTATATTTTGGAGACACCAAGAACTTTCTTCCACCAAGTTGCCATGATGTTAAATCCATGTTTTTATTTTAGATACTAGATGATAATAATAGATTACCCAGGTCCAATATTCAAATGCAGACCAAGTCCCGATCATCAATTGTGTTGAGATCCCAATTAGTTCAATATCTTTCACAACCCTGCAGTACAGATTTGCCCAAAGAATCAGGTCCATACAGGCCATTTACATATAGCCAAACACTACTTCTAGGCTATGATGGCGGGTGAATAGAAGAACAAAAGTAGTGGAAAATATATTAGCAGCTTTTTCATTTAAAAAAAAAAAAATTGGTAAGGAAGCCTTTTAAAGATGAATTCACTATGCCATATTCAGAATTTCCCTCTGGAAGGGAAGTCAAGTGATTACTGATATTGTCTCACGATCAGTAGAGGCACTTTCTCATGCATTAGAAAGAAAATGCCTACCAGATCTGCTTTGTAATTAATAATTTTCCTTTTTCTCCAGAAGCTATTTGCTTCTTTGCCTCCGTATGGCTATGAATGTCCTTACTGTCACAGTAAATAAGTTATAAAAACTTTGGATCCAGAATTCTTTTCCTCAGTGCAATCTCTCTCTTCTGGAACTGCCTCACATCTGTTCCCAAGGAACTTCTCTTTTGGCAACAGGGACATACAGTAGCCAAAAAGGACCATGACACATGAGGCCCCATGTCCCTCATCCTTCCTTGGTCTTACAATAGACCAACAGAACTGGGCAGGGAGGTTTTACTGGTATGATGAAATGACAAGTCTCCTATTCCACCGATTTTTCACCTATAACTATCAAATTCTTTGGTTATTTTCCTTCTCCCTCCACACACTCAAAGTAAACAAACCTGTTTTATTGTCTGAGTCTTCAGATACCAGCCTATCTGAGCTTAGAACTCCAGTGGCATGATCCAATCAAGCAAACTGGGGTCAACAGGATTCTATTTCTAGGGGAGACTTTGGTTCCTGGGGAAAGAAAAGAGTGATGAAGCAGAGGAGAGTTTCTCCTGCTGTTTATTCTGCCCTTTACCCAGCTGAGGGAATGTCTGCTCATTCATTACATCTGCTGAAGAAGTCGGGCAAGAACATGTCCTCCTTCTCTTTCAGGACTATAAAGATGAAGATCTGATGCAGACTGCTGTCCTAGGGTAAAATGGACATGGTTTCAGTTGACAGAAAATGTCTAGAGAGAGGAAAAGTAAATGTAGTTAAAATGTAAATATTTATGAGATAAAAGATCCTGTCACAGCACGGAGGGTTTAAACACACCAGTGAGATACCGCAGGACAAAAAGTTTCTTTGCATCCACAGACCTGAGGTAACTGCCTCTGCAAGTACTTTCATCTTGCTCTAAACCTGAGTTAATTAAGTTACACTAGTCCTCTTTCTTTAAAATAATCAAAATAATTCAAATAACTTCACACTTGCTACAGGCAAGAAGCTTGTGCATGGACTGTTGCCACAGAAACTTGATCATGCCTTTTAACACAAAGGAAATATTGCTACTGTTTCGTTAATTACTGTATGACAGCAAAATACCGTCTGAGATCAATGCCTGTTGTGCTAGGTGCTGTGCAAGTATGCACTGAGAGATACTTTGTCCCCAAAAACTTCTAATTGAAACAGGAAGCTTCTTTTCAGCCTTACACACAAAATGTTTATTTTACTAAGTTAAGAACAGAACCAGAGTCACAGAAATTAAAGTCAACCCACTGCCTCCAGATCAGCCAAGTTATTGCAGAGGAAGTCTAAACCCGGAGGTCCATGGGGACTCCACTAACAATTTCATGGGTACCATGGGCTGCCAACCTCCATCTGAAATTTGAGCCACGAACTGTGTTTCTGAGTTTTTTTGTACAGATCGGAGCTCTGAAACTGCACTAGCAAGTACAGGTTAATAATCAGCTAGTTTCCTGTAACGGCACTTCATATTTCCCTCTGTTCATTTTCTTCTCATTGTTACCCAGGTGCTAATGGCACAGGTTGCTCTTCACAGCAGAGATGCACGCTGATACATAGTGCCTTTGAGAACAAGGCACAAAATTGAAGTTGGTAGAGAGTAATGAGTGGCATTTTCATGGCATAATGGGTTTCAGCCATTATCTTAATAATCACAGAGCTGTCATGTCAGTCATTGCACAGGAATGGGTCTGGGGGCTGAAAAGCTGCTTTCTCCACCTGGCAGGCTAGGTTCAAATGACTGCTTGCACCCCATTAGTGCTTCTGGGAGGCAAGCTAGTGCTTTCCCAAGTGCGGCTTTCAAGTAAAGTTAGAACTTCATGGGAATCCGCAAGGCGTGGTGTGACCTTACAGTAAAACCTGCTTTCTTTCCACAACAGATTAATGAAGATCTTTTTTCCTGAGTGAGGCCCTTCCTCTAACACTTCTCAAGGCTGGTCCACAAAGACCCATGGTATGAAAGGAGTTCTCACTGAGATTTTGCGAAAGCTGAGAAATCCAAACCCAAACCCAGTCTAGCTTTATATCCTTCAATTATTCTCCTGCTGCTTATATAGGGCATCATCTTGTAAGTGCACATGAAAGGATTTTCCCAACCACATCTTAGAGAGAGGATTTTTTTACCTCCACCTACCAGAGTTTAGTTTCTTAGCTCATACTCTGAAGTTTTAGCTATGTCAACATCTTAACAATGTATTTCTTTACTGTGTGGGTGACTGAGCACTGGAACAGGTTGCCTAGAGAGGTTGTGGAGTCTCTCTCTTTGGAGATCTTCAAGAGATTCCTGGATATCGTCCTGGGCAACCTGCTGTAGGCGTCCCTGCTTGAGCAAGGGGTCGGACCAGATGGATCCAGATGCTTCCAACCTCAGCTATTCTGTGATTCTCTAACATCCATTTCTGTCCCTGGACTGACAGTCAGAGCCTTCTCCAGGGCCACTTGTCCTTAACCAACTTAGGTATTGGATCTGGGGCCAACATAGAAGACAAAAGCTTCACCTTGTCGCTGTTCCCCAGGTCAGGAATGAGCATGACGCAGAGAGAGAGACACCAGCTCCAGCCTCCCAGGAGCCCTCAGGGAATGATGTCCAGCTGAGGACAGGGCGCTCATACACAGAAAATGAACTGCTGAGCAGCTGAATCCTAACTGCTTCTCTCTGTAGCATCATCTTAATCTTCTTTCATCCTTTCAAGCTTCTTCCAGGCTCTGAGGATGCCCTTGCTTCCTTTAATCATGACTTCTGTCTTCTCCCAGGCTAGTCCCTTGGCATAGAGACTAGGAGGAACAGGAACCTTGTATCTCTGATTCTTGCATCTTGTACTTTCCACTGAAATGTCCAGTTCTCACAATTGTGAGAGATAGGGCATAGCACAAAACTAGCATTGCCTTAAGTCCAGTCTGGTACTTCTTACACTCTGATGTTTCCTATAAAAAAGAAAAACAAACAAAAAAAAAAAGGGATAGAAGAGATCTTCACCATGCAACAGTTTTAAATGAAGAGATGTCTAAGCTGGGGGATCCAGAGGACACTGAGAAAAATTTCTAGGCAATTAACTCCAGACTGCAAGAAGCAAAGCTGTGTGAACACACCACCGCACCTGAGCTAATAAACCTGGCTGTCAGATAATTACCCCTGTGAGTAAGTCTTGCTGAGTTCTGGAGCTGGTACTATGCTCACAACATCTCTGCACCTACTGCAAAGAAATGGAGTATGTGTAAGTCCAGTTCTTACATCTCTAATAACTCATCCCCAAGGTCTGGACGGAACTAAAGTTTTGCAGCATGTCTTAAAGGCCAAAAGATTCAGGCTTTTGGGGAGCAACAGGGTGGGAAGGAAATCCTAAAAGATGATTTTGGAGGGGTAGGGAAAGAGGAGAGCTTTGATGTGTGAAAGACTCTCAGATGGTCAAAGGAAACAAAATTTCCCTAGCAAAATGATCAGCTCAGGGCATTTTTTTTTTTAATATGATTGCTACACATGCTCAGGTTTTAACCAACAGCTTCAAAATCCTTTTCTATATTTTCTGCAAACTTTCATGCACTTGCTTTCCTTATCCAGTATCACATTGTGGTGTCTTGGGAGTTTCCTCTCAGTTCTTACATTATTGGCTCTAGATTCCATTAATAATTCTGATTATCTTCTTCACAGCATCATGTTTCAATACTCAAAACTTACGTGAATTACTGTAACAGCCCTGAACAAAAATAATCCATTAGCACAAAAGAATTTCCTCTGGACAATTTAAACAAAAGTAAATTAAACTAATAACTCCAGTCTCCTCACTGTTATGCAACTGTATTCCAGAGGACATCAAAGATTTTGTGTTATGTCATCTTTGCACTGCAGTTTTAGTTTAGTCTCCTCCTCCTTTGTTGGAAGCTTTCTGTAGGCACTTTTCCTTTCTGAACACCTCAAGTAATAATACACCCATTTTCACAGTTCTCTCATACACTCTGGCTGTTTTCTAAGATCCATATTATCTTGTTCCTTATAAGTCTGTGGAGCATCATTTCAGTGGCAAAAGGAACAAAGTGATAGTTGTGTCCACCCCTGGAATACTATTTATGTAAAAATATCAGGGGAAAATATGTAGTTCTCAACACTGATAATTTATAAGCGAGTTAATCTGGTGTCTGCACATGTCCTATCTCTGTACTACAGGCAGTAAGAAACCTCAAAGTCTAGTGGCAATTTAAGCATTCCTTTACCAGCTGCTGCATCTGGAGGATGAAGAAAAAAGCCAGCTAGCCAATAAAGGGCTGGCAAAATTGAAGAAAGGTAGTTTTTCTCAGAGCACTAAAAGGATTTCTGCTTCCTCCAGGGACTTCACAGCAGGCACGGAGCTTCTTGGCTTTCCAGCACAATTTGGCAATAAAGAGAAGAAAAACCCTCCCATGAGGGTTTAGTCAGGCATCAGGAAAATGAATTTGGATGTGCAGGGTCAATTCATATCTTCCTCACCTTCCAAAGCAGCCTTCTAAAGCAACCCTAAAGTGTATTTCTTATGAAAGGTATGACTGAGCTAATTAAATGCAGCAGTCTGCAATGTCTGCATCCACATCTGAGGAAGTCAGATAGCAAATCAACAGACTCAACAGTGGGTGATGACACACCACATGCTAACATTGACACATTTTTTGGTAAGCTGTGTTAAGCTTACCAAAGCTCACTGTGGATGGATCACTGTGTCTGCCCATTGCATCAGGTGAGCAACAATCATGCAGAAGTGAGAAGGAAACAAATGGACTCCACAGATGTCCTGTGAAAAATGTTTGCGAGCAGTGGCTAAACCAGATATTGCTTTCATCCATGCAACTATACTTAGCTGCTGGACCTGCAATGAATGATGGCTTGATCCAAAGTGAGAGGTTCCTGCAAAGTCACACAGTGTCATTCCTCTGGTTATTACAGCTCCAATCCCTTGTCATCTCGTCTTTTACCTTCTCCTCTACATTTCTTCTGTTAATTCCTCTGCAAGTCATTACAGTTAGTTTCTCTCCATAGTCTGCTGGATGAGGTCCTCAGGGCTGAGGGGAAACATTTAATTTATTTATTTATTTATTTATTGACCCAGAGAAGGAGAAAAGGTAAAACTACTTTCCTGTGAAAATCCATTTTTAATTCAATAGCACCTTGTTGTCCCCAAGGTATACAAGTCAAGTCTTGTTTTGCAAGCTTCTTATGGTAAGTGGAGAAGCTTGCACTAAAACAGAGAGGACAGACAAATGGTAGAACAAAGACTGTACTGGGATGACATGTCTCTATTAAAATAAGGCCAGCTAAATTCAAGATTCTGTTCATAGAATCATAGACTCATAGAAGATCCTGAGTTGGAAGGGACCCACAGGGATCATTGAGTCCAACTCCTGGCTCTGCACAGGACCACCCAAAAATCAGACCATATGTCTGAGAGCACTGTCCAAAAGCTTCTGGAACGTCAGCAGGCTCGGTGCTGTGACCTCTTCCCTGGGGAGCATATTCCAGTGCCCATCCACCCTCTCGATGAAGAACCCTTTCCTAACACCCAGCCTGAACCTCCCCTGTCACAGCTCCATGCCGTTCCCTTGGGTCCTGTTGCTGCCACCAGAGAGCAGAGATCAGCGCCTGCCCCTCTGCTCCCCTCGTGAGGAAGCTACAGGCCACCATGAGGCCTCCCCTCATCTCCTCTTCTCTGGGCTGAACAATCCAAGTGACCTCAGCCACTCCTCATACATTGTGCCCTCCAGACCCTTCATCTTTGTAGCCCTTCTTTGGACAGTCTCTGATAGTTTCATGTCCTTCTGATACTGTGGTGCCCAAACCTGCACACAGTGCTCGAGGTGAGGCCGCACCAGCGCAGAGCAGAGAGGGACAATCCCTTCCCTCAACCAGCCAGCAGTGCTGTGCCTGATGCACCCCAGGGTATGTTTGGTCCTCCTGGCTGCCAGGGCACGCTGCTGGCTCATGTTCAACTTGTCACTCACCAGAACCCCAGACGCCTTTTTGTGGAGCTGCTCTCCAGCTTCTTGTCCCCCAGTCTGTATGTATAGCTAGGGTTGCCCCATCCCAGGTGCAAAATCTGGCACTTGATCTTGTTCAACTTCATGTTGTTGGTGACTGCCCAGATCTCTAATTTCTCAAGATCTCTCAAGATGGAGTCAACAGCTCCTCCCAATTTAGTGACATCCGCAAACTTACTTAGTATAGCTTCAAGTCCTGTGTCCAAGTCATTTATGAAAACATTAAAGAGAACTGGCCCTAAAATGGAGCCCTGGGGAACCCCAGTAGCAACTGTTCTGCTATAGCTAGGCAGGGACTTTTCAGAATAGTGAGTGGAACATCCTCATATGGAAAGTGTGTTCTATGGAGGGAAGATAGAGAAAGGATAAGGGAAAAAGGATACCATAGGAATTGAGGGAATAGTATTCTGTTGCTGCTAAATATCTAAGTGGGATTCACATTAAGTCTTATACACATAAAACAGGCGTCTAAACACAGGATCTGCAAGTGTGTTAGGTGTCTAAACATTACAGAAGTGGAGACAACAGGGCCTGCTTCAGCCAGACGTACATAGGTACCATTGTCATTTGAGACACCTTTAAGTATCTGAGTGCTGGTAAAGAGCTGACAGAAAGAACGAAGTACTTGCAGGAGGCCTCTGAGCTGGGAAAGAGGGGAGATACGCTGCATCATCTCAAATGAACCTAATTGCCACTGTTCATGCAATGGACTTGAGACCCAGTGAGCGATTAGCTCACCATAAAGTAGACATGTGCATATGATCAGCTTAAAAGAATGGACCAGAAGGACATGTTGAAGAGCCTCACTCCAGACAGAGAGCAACAATTCTGCCAGTCTAAAGGGATGTTCAAAGCTTTTAACAGAAGAAATCATTGTTTCAAAAGTACTTGTACACCATCAGTAAGGAAAATAAGGATGGTGTTTGCTTTTTCTGATGCTATTGTTGTTGGGCTTTAAACAGGGATGAAAAAGACAAACAGAGCTCTTTTGACTGGGACAGACAAAGACAGTATAACTAATACATGGGAAGAATTATTTTAGTATTGAAATATCATTAGAAAAATGAAGTTACAGGAAAAAATCCTGATTAAATCATGTATTTATGTGCATATACACACATTCATATGCAGACAGACATGTTTATGTCATTGCTTACCTTTGTTTTTTTGTTTGTTTGTCTGTTTTTTTTACAACAAATCTACATGCAGCAATTGCTAAGAGACGCTATGAATAGCCATTGTCTATAATAGGGATATAAATTCTGTCGTATGATATTATTGGATTTATCTGAGGGTGCAAATTACAGCAGCGTACACCAGATCTACATATTCCCAGCTTTCATGCGTTTTTTTTCAAAAAGAAAACAGAGACAGAAAATATCATTTCACTAATCTGAGGGATAAAATCACAAAAGCTAAATAAGAAGGGAAAAATGAATAAGGAGAGGGAGACAGAGGAGATGGATGTTGCACCAAAATTTATTAAGTGGGTAGTTACCTGCAGCATTGCTGCCCCTGAACATGGAGACAGTTTCATAGACACTGCAAACCCTTTTTTCCCGCTACTGCAGTTTGCTGGATCCAAAGAGAAGTGGGGCCATGGCCATGACCATACCGGACTCCTTCCTGCTCAGGTGGGAGAAGATGTCAGGAGGTTTTCACAACCCTGCCTGCCTGGAGAAAGGAAGTAATAGATTCATCTTCAAAACAGGCAAGAAGGATGATGTAGGGAACTACAAAATGATCAGCCTCACTACATTTCCTGGGGCAATTACAGAGCAGACTCATAAAATATTTCCAGGCACCTGAAGGACAAGAAGGTGCTCACATGTTCTGTGAGTAGGGGGTGAGAGAACTGGGTTAGTTTAGCCTGGGAAAAAGAGGGCTTCAAAGTGACCTAATAACAGCCTGTCTACAGCTATGGGGAGGTCATTAAGAGCACACAGACAAGCTCTTCACAGTGGTATATGGTGGGAAATTGAGAGATGCTAGTCATAAAGAGAAAAGGGACATTCTGACTGGATATCAGGAAAATATATATATTTACTCCAAGGATAATTAAACACTGGAACAGTAACTCAGAGAGGTTGTGGTATTTCCATAGATCTTGGCCAGATATCCAACCAGACAAAGTCCTCAGCAACCTGATCTGAATTTTCTGGTGGCCCTGCTTTGAGCAGGAGGTCTGATTAGAGACCTCCTGAGGTCCCTTCCAACCTTAATGAGTCTTTGAAGCTATGACTGGGAGCAACCATCATTAATTTTACCAAAGGCAAATTGTGTTTTGTCAACTTGATTGTCATCAGTGACAAGATGACTGGCTGTGTGGATGAGGGAAGAACAGGGATGCCATTTACTTTAAGACTTTCAATATGGTCCTATAAGATCCTGCTAGCCTGGATCCTAAGAAGGTCTACAAGATGGGTACAACAGGGACTGTAAGGCAGGTAAAAAACTGGCTGGAACACCAGGCTCACAGTGTAGCAGTCAGCAGTTCAAAGCCTACCTGACAACCAGTAAGGAATGTCATACCTCTGGGGTCAGTGCTGAGAGTGAAACCACTTAACATCTCCATCACCAAAACAGTCAATGGGATGGACCCTCAGCAAGTCTGTGCTTGACGCTAGATTGTGGGGAGTGAGCAATACACTGGATGCTCAGGGCTGTTATTCAGAGAGACCTGGACTGGCTGGTGGAATGTGCTGATGGGAACCTTATACAGATGAACGAAGTCCTACCTTGATATAGCACAACCCAGGCCTACTACATACCAGGTTGTACTAGTGAGTGTGTAGCCAGCAGATTGGGAAAGTGATTTGTTCACTCTGTCCATACATGTGGAACTGTACTAGGAGAACTGTGGCCAGTTTGGGGCTCCTCCTGCTCAGTGTAAAAAAAGAAAATGATAAACTGGAGAGAGTTCAGAGGGGGCCACTGTGATGTTTGGGTGCAGGAGCACAAGACATGTAAGCTGACTCTTGGGAGTTGGGTTTTTCCAGCCTGGAGATGAGCAGGATAAGGGGACTCAATAGCTGACTTCAATTATGTAAAGTGTGGCTTTGGAGAGAACAGACTCAAACTCTTAGTGGAGGTGCACACTGGAAGTAAAAGAGGCAACAACCATAAGGCAGAGTTGATCCTGAACTGTTCAAGAGCTTTTGTCTGATGGTCTCACAAGGTTTTCTTCACACTCTCTTCCCTCACCTCTTCCAGCCCAGAAAATAAGTCATACTGATGGCATGTTTAGGGAGATGGAAAACAATGACGGTAAAACATTTAGGCTCAGAGAGATGCATTATTGCATGTTTCATCCAGTCAGGAGACAATTGTTTCAGATGGTCCTGTTTAACCAGTGATCCTGTGTGGCATTCCAGAAAAAGCACACCCAGCCAAAAACAAAACAAAACAAAACAAAACAAAAAACTAATTAGTGTTAGATCAAAGCTGTAACTCAGATCATGAGACTTAGTCTGAATTTCTGCCTATTTTGCATCTTTCTTTAAGACCTCTAGGGGTAGACCTACAGAAGAACTGGGACTCTGCAAAGCTCACCACTTGGCCCCATTTTAGCAGCTATGGGGTCCCATGTCCTCCTCTGAAAGGAATGACACGAGTATAAATACATCCAAGGTAGTGAGGTCACTTGGTAACCTAAGACATTGTGTCTTAAGGTCTCTCAGGACCCCTTGGCATTAATTCCCAACAGGCCTTGTTGAACAAACCAAATCTAGTTCTAGGATAAATAGAAACAAGCTGGTTTTGGCCCTGATGTCTGGATGTCTTCCCAAGGGTTTTGCCCAGTTTTGAGTAGCTGCCTTTGCCTTTTGCCTCTACAGCAAGGGAACAAGACATCAACAGACCTTGACAGATTCACACACATCACATGGTGCCAGAAGAACAGACCTGCTGAAGAATAATTGTTCCTGATAGACTATTGACTTCAATTAGGAAATTCACGTTAACATCTTTCTTCATTTAGGTCTCACTTGTAGAAGGTAGCCTCCTTAAGTGTTCTGTTGTCTAGAATATTAGATCAGGAATTAAAAATGACAGAATGGACAGTTTGGCAGCAAGTGTTTAATTAGGCAATAAATTAAAATCCCTGAGAGCACAAGGATCTGTGGCATCTCTCTCCTTTTGGATATATATCATATTGTTTGTCCAATGTACAACACTCCCTTAATATAGACGACAGATAGAGATCCACGCCCCTTGCAGATGGCGGTCCATGCCCTTTGCTGTTGGTTTTAGCAAAGACACGTTGACAAGGAGAAAACAGAACAATATTAACATTTTAGGTGCTTTCCTGCTGGTGTAATCTGCAGTATCTTCCAAAATGCCATATGCATCCTGTCTTTAGGATTAAGCTGTGACCCCTCCTCCAGACTTCCAGACCTAAAACTAGCCATTTCATGGTCTATTTCCCCTGATTTTCCAATATTCTTACTAGGATTTTAACACATCATTTTCAGAATGAAGAAGACTGGAAAATGCCTCTCAGCTTCCTGAAGTCCCAGTGCATGGGATGCCAAATACCAGATCGTATGTTGACATTGGAAATCTAATCCTTTAATGACTTACTCAGTTACACTGGGGAGAAAGGTTGGTACTGGGCTGGAGCCAGAAGTTTGTATCTCAAAATCATGCTTAAGGTCTTACTATGTGACAGGCTGTCTTCTTCATCCTAATTTGGGTCCTCACACTACCATGCTGCAATGGGAACAGTGTCACGGTCCTTGGCCAAGAATATAGGTTAATGGAGACATGGTAGCAAGAGAGCTGAAACAGGAGAGGACAGTCCACTGACTGTCATGGAGAATAAATGATACTGGACAGGTTTACTACCTGATTTGTATTTCTTTAATTTTTCATTCACCCACAGCTAAACTTTCTTTTTCAGGTCCTTCAATCTTTTTTCAATTTTTTCTCTTTCTCATTCAACCTTTTCTTTCTGTTTCTTTCAGTCAATTTGTACGTGAAAAAAAATGCTGTTTCGAAATGAAACACTGCAAAGTCTTGTTTCCATAATATGGAAATAAAACTTCTCATTGTTTTAGAAAACATTACCTAACCCCAACCAAATTACTGGCTGAATTTCCCCTATTTTGAAAAGACTTTTGCCGTTCTTCTGAAGCTCTGCATAGCAAGGTCTAATTCAAAATTCTGTCCCCCAGACATATGTATATTCAACTCAAAGGCTCCACATTGGCTATTCTCCCACCATGCAGCCTACAATAAGCATTGCCTTATCCTTTCTCCCAGTGGAAACTGCAGGCAAGGGGTATATGAAACCAGAGCAGCACTGAAACTGTTTTGATTAACACTCCTGGAAAACAAGAAAAGCCTATGAGGACAACAAAAGTAATTTAAAGCCATCCCAAAATCCATGAAAGGAATAAATGACAAACAGAGCTGTCTTTTGTATTGTAGGACTGGGCAACCACTCCAAGATCTCCTGTCCACTAGTAAACCTACGGCATCATTATGAATCTTTTATAGAGTTTTTTCTTTGTGAAAGAGCTCTGTTCTTCTTGGCTGCAGAAATGATATTACTGCTGACCACACAAAGCCACTGTTCATCTGTGGACCATTTTTTTCAGCCTGCAACTTCTTGTGCATGGCTTGAGTGTATGGACTCATGTTACTGCCTCTGGACTCCCTGTGCAGAGCAGTCAGTAACTGATGGGTTTGAAGTATGAGTCAGAAAAATAGTGGCTGAGAATAAGTCTGTCAAAATGAACAACTCTCGTTCCATTGCTCCAGCATCCATTAGTCTATGGGATTAGTTCTACATCTATCATGTTGGAGAATGGAAGAAAAATAAATGTGAAAATAAACACATTAAAAAACCTCATGTCTCCAAAATCATTGTAGATTGATAAGCTTGACAGAGAATCAGCACAGCTCCCTGCCACAGCCACACACATCTGGTAATTCCCATACAAAAAAGCTATTGTCAAGAACAACATCAGTAAAATGGCTCAGTAATTAATATACTTACAGTGTCTCTTGTGCTATTGCTTTAGCAGGGTGAGTTTCTGTGCTTTTTGATTATTTATGATAATAGTTAAAAGGATGTTTTTTGGTGCACTATGAACACCAATGGGATGAACTGTTTATTATATTGCCACTTGTGTGTGCAAAAACACAGACTTAATATGCAAGTGCCTCTTTTTATATTAATTTCCTAATCAGTCAACTTGCATACAGTCCAAAATATAGAAATGTAAGCCAGGAAATTTAGAAAGGAAGAGTTCTTCAGATGAAGAGAACTAGGATACGCCAGTTTGTAAGGCAAAGACCATACATACATACTTACATGCACAGAGGTCACAAAGCAGAGGCCCATAAAATCAGAAATGGCATGGAGAAAGGGAGTAATGATCAGATATTTACTTTTTTCCAGTACAAGCACTAGGAAATATCAAAATAAGATAGTACTAGGCACTGTTAAAACAAAGCAGTAGTTCTTCACATGATGTCTGATTAATCTGTGAATTTCTTGCCATAGGCAAGAAATATATGTTGGAAATGCAATTCTTCCCTATTGACCTTCTGCAGGAAAGATCTCACCTTGCAGTCACTTTC
>VXAL01019618.1:6436-66646 GCA_013399475.1 Chauna torquata | reverse complement strand
AAAAGCAGCAAGAGCACCATTAAAGCTGTATCAGAAGCCTTTCATTCTTAGTTTAATCTTATTGATCCTCTTCTATAGGTATTCAACTGGCTTAAAACTGTTCAGGGCAAAATACAATGTATACAACCTAATTCTGATTTTAAGTAAAAATGAGTCCACTGGAACTGATAAATCAGGTTGATTTTTTTGGTTTTCCTTTACTTTCATGAGGTAAGGATTATATACGTCCCTATTTTTCTCATAGTACCTTCTTAGTGTATTTTGGCTTTTTATTCTTTCAGGGATTTTGGCTTTCAAGAGAGCTCCATGAGCCAATTGCTATCATTGTACATGAGAGCTTGCATGGCTTGAGGATATTAGTAGACTCATCACTTTCCTGATAGAACTGAATAGGTTGTTTTGCATCACCAGTAAAAAATATATATTTTTTTTTTCCTACAAATAAATCCTCTCTAAGAGCTGTCTTTTGTTCACATAAAAATGCAATTTAGTTTTCTTCTTTTATATGCTTTTTGAATATAGATTTTGTTCTGTATATTTAAAGTCAGTCTGATTTCTTTAAATGACTTACTTGTCAGCATGTGACTTGGTACCAACAGCTACATGCTTACAATGGATATTTAAGGGATGACTGTTGACTGTTAGTTCATAAACATTAGATTGGACATTACAGTTAAGCTGTTGTGAAATCCTCTGAAAAGTGAACAATTGTCTTTTAGCAGAGTGCCTCATGTAAATGAGTGATCTGCTTCTCTAGAGTGCATTTGGTCTCTCTGACTTTCTTTATTTCGGAGAATCAAGAAGTATTTAGGAATTATGTCCCTGCTGCTTTATATTTTTTTATTATTGCATCCAGTGGGAGAGTAGGAACTTTTATGCGAGATTGCTTTCACTGGAGATTACAACTATGGACAGATGGATTTTTCATTACCTGCTGTAATGGACTACACATTTCCAAGAGCAGCAGTAACACATTCTATCTTGAAAATTAAGGGCCAATCCACCTGTAAGAAAATTGTTTTTCAGCCAGATGTTTTCCCAGATTGAGACCAAGAGGAGGCAGCTTTTAGATAGGTAAAGAATGTGTGATGTGTAAAGTTTAATACTACTGAGCTATTTGTAATTCTTCTCGGTCATGCAGGCTAGACCTCTGTGCATGGCAGCTCAGTATGTACACCTTTGTAAATTGTGTCTATGAATCAGAAAATCGGGTTTGGACAAGGATAAGAATCAGTATGTTCTGGCTTTGTATCAATACAGTATAATCAATCAATGGAAGCTGGAATGAGAAATTATTGCTGCACGACTAGCCAAGACATTGTAAGCCAGCAGCAAGTGCTTTGGGAATGAGTTTAGCATTGTGAGGCCAATACGTATCTCATGAACAAAACCTGGAAGTACAAGAAAATTTCTGTTTACACTTTATATTGGCATTCAAAAAACAGACCTCCTAAAAGTGAAAGAAAAAGAAATTTAGATTAAACTGATGGGGATAATGGACTCACAGGTGTAAGGGTTTAAACACACATACACACACACACCCCGAACGATCTAGTTCACTTTGACATTTATACAACAGTCAATGATATAACATGATTTTTCACTGTATACATTTGTGTTTGTTTCTTCAATGTAAAATGTCGTGATTTTTCGGAAGTTTGGTCTCTGCAACCTAAAGAACTGGAGTAGGACTCAGGACATACATTTCAGTTCAAATCCTGGCTTTTTTTTTTTTTTGCTGTCCACATGGTTATCCAGGTTATCCCTATAGAAAAAAAAAGTTTCAGGGGTTGGGAAACTCACTGTGTCTTCACTTGTCCTCATAAATATAATTAAAAGACTGGAGTACAGAAATAGAAAATGTAAGAGGTGATGTCAAAAGGAGGAAAAGAAGTAAAACTAGAAATGTGAGAAATACCATAATGTTTTTATTTGTGGAAGTATAATACCTATAAAGGGCTGCTAAAGCTATACAAACCACTCATCGATAAAAGGCTTTCATTGCAGCCAGAGCAGTGAGGCCGTAATCCACATGGAAAATTTCTGAAGGACTACTTGGTTTGATTACGTACGTGCAAAACTGCTTGATTAATTAATCAGCTAGAAAGTGACAGCTCATGGAAATATTTGGCCACCATCTAGAAGAGAAAAATGAGGGCATAAAACTAGCCACAGAAGTATAATTCTCCATTCATTAGAGACTGTGTAATATAAAAGCATTAAAAGTTACTTCTGATTGTGATGCTTGATTCAGCATCAGCCTCTTACTGTCTCATTAGTACTTTTCAAAAAATAAGTCATGCCAGTATATTTCTTATACTGACATTCTATTTCTGTGCTTATCTTCTTTTTTCTGTCTTACTGTACAGGAAGGGATAACTGGAAATTATTCTTTCCAGTACAGTACATCCAGACACAGATGATTGTCCTCCTCTTATTTAATTGAGAGCCTGAAAACATTAGTTCAAGGCATATCCTTTTAAAACATCATTGCTTTTCTCTACTTGCTGTGTATCTGCCTTTAACCCTGACTTCAATGCACCTGAACAAACCTAGAAATGTTAAGTAACTTCAGGGCTTGTGTCTTCAGGCTGCCTCCCAACAGCTTGCTGAGTTGCATTTCTATGACGTTTTATTCCATCAGAACTAAATGAAATAAATTTGTGCAGTATATCAGATGTATATCAGATTATTTAGGTAAAGATAAAATCTGGAAAAGGAAAGGGGTTTTCTGAAGGGCTCTTGCTCTCTGGAAAATGTTGCAGACTGTATACAGTTCTGTTCCTTTCCTCTAATTTTTAGTGTAACTTCATCTGTTGCAAATATGATCTTCTTAGCTGAATATGAAAAACTATATGTGACTGCCTTAGCATTAAATCAAAGATGATCTTTTCAGAGTCCACACAAGCTCTGCTATTCTAAGCAGAACAATGGCAAGGAGAGAAGTCTCCTGCTGTTTCTGAGATGGCTAATTCCTAGCTCTTGGGTGCATATTCTCCAAGTCCATTGAGTCCGTCCGTGATTAATATAAATCTCTTCATTACATACCTATATCTTGGCTTCTAAGTATCCTTGGTTTAGGATTAAACAAGGAGAGAGTAGTACTAATACAGGAGGTGTCTGTCATTTAGGGAGGGTCGAGATGCCTAACATCTGCTTCAGACAGAAGACAAAATTGTTGCCTTTATGCAACATGATCATTGGGACAGCATAACAACTAGTTCCAACTTCCTCATGTCAGAAGCCATAAAGAAGCATCTTCCTTTCACAGGCACACTTTGCATTAAGGATTTCAAAAATTCTCCATTTGAAAGAGTGTAGTGAGTTGACACTGGCCAGCAGCTAAGCATCCACTCAGTTGCTCTCACTTGCCCCTCAGCAGGATGGGGTGAGAGCTAGAAGAACAAAAGTGAGCAAAAAACTCATGGGTTGAGATGAAGACAGTTTAATTTGTGAAGGAAAGCTGCATGCGGGCGCAGGGAGCAAAATAAGGAATTTATTCACTACTTCCCATTGACAGGCAGATGCTTAGCCAGATGCAGACCCGGATAGCTGGGCCTCAGCACATGTAGCGGTTACTTGGGAGGGCAAACACCATCACCATGAATGTCTCCACTTCCTCCTCCTTTCCCTGAGCTTTCCTTTTTGAGCACGACATCGCATAATATGGAATGTCACGTAAGTCACATCAGGGCAGCTGCATCAACTTTGTCCCCTTCTAGCTTCCTGCACAGCCCCAGCCTACTCGCTGGGTGGGTTGGAGAGTGGGAGAAAGAGAAAACATCGATGCTGTGCAAGCACTGCTCAGCAATAGCAAAAACAGTGGGATGTTATCAACACTGTTTTAGTAACAAACTGAAAACACAACACTGTGAGGCTGCTGTGAAAAAGTGAACTTCATCCCAGCCAAACCCAGTACGAATAGGTATAGACAATGAACTAAACTGCAAAACAGCATTCAAGCAATCTCTGAGATTTTTCTGTGCTATTTTGACAACATATACCTACCTATGTGTGCCTGTAGTTCTCCTTTGGGAATGGTGTCATCAACCCTTTTGGAAGTGTTTCTTAGCTATGAGTCTTCTTGCTGAGTGTCTTGCTATTTGCTGGTACTCATCCCTTCATCAGTAAATACCATCAGGTATTGTATTATAAACAATTTTTTAAACATTAATAAGTTTTAGACTTTCCCAGTTTCTCTCATTTAAACATTTAAAGAGAGCTCATGTTTTCATTGTATTTTTTAATTGTTCCAGTCTGCTGTTCAGGATATTTCTTCATTTATTTTTTCGCAGAGTGGTAATGATTAATCTAATGGCTTAGAATTGAAGGGTAAAAAAAATAAAAAAAAAAAAGAGACATTTACAGAGTGTTTGAGTTCTAACTGATGAGAACTGTTCATGAATATCTGTGTCACCTGCTGTAAATAGCACTTGGCGGAGCTCATCTGTCCTTCAGCTCAGACTACATTTTTTCCTTTTGTTCGTTCGGTATATATCAGCATATCTCTGTGGCCATCTTCTCATACATGTTCTCTGGTACTTTTTGATATAAATGCAATTCTTCCCTACCATGGCATTCTGTCAGCATACAAATTTTAAAAGGTATCACTTAGTAAATTAGAGCTTTGAGAATTCCTTTGTCTATTGTTGGGCTAGACTAGACCAACCTGTTGTTGACTTCTTTGAAGAGGCTGACTAATTGAAATGCGATTTTGCCTGGGTGATCCTCGCATCTTACTGAGAGAAAGAAAGTGTGACATTAACAAATTTTAACACTTTGTTGCAGGGTATTTGTTATGAAATGACACATGAAGTCTTCTCTATTTCAACAAATTATCAGTGAAAATACATTTTGCTTTTGAATTCAGGGGATGATGTTGAATTTAATATTCGTACAGAAGTACTCAATGCAATTTACAATGACAACCAAAAATAATGAATAATATATTTATATCATCCATTAATAACTATCCGTCCATTTAAAAGTTTCATCCTAATGCATTCTGGAAATCTGCAAATTAATTATGCAAAACCCTGCATGAATATAAAATTGAAATGCTTAAGAATTTAAATGATGCAATTAAAAGCTATTGCATCTAACTCAAAGTTATTTTCTTCTAATACCTACTCATCAATCTTAATTTCAGTGCAGCCATTTAGAAACAGAATCAGCTCTTATATCTTGTAAAAATATTAGAAGTTTGAGCAAAGACTGTATTCTTTTTACTTCAATTATATTATTTCCAGTCAGGAATTTAAATTCTGTATTTAATCAGAAGTAGCCTTTTAAGAACAGATTACAATGTTCATGAGAATTAGGAGGGCAAGGTTGGTGGTTTCAATCCTTTTTCTTAAAAAAAATAAAATAAAATCCAACAATGACAAGTAGTCTAAAATTGTAATAATTGTAGCTAATGTTCTTATGTAATAATCAGGCCAAATCTCCCAATGCCAATGTGCCTACCCTTAAATTTTGAGTACTCAAGTGTTAAATATAACTTTGCATTAACAAAGGGGTTTTTGTGTGTGTGTGTGTATCCACACATTATATTACATTTATTAGACAAAATCTAGCATTTAATCACGGCTCTAACCGTAATATTGTAGATTGCTGTTACTGAAGTCTGCGTATTAAATTTTTTGGCCTGGTATTTGCACGCATTTGTTTATTTTCCTTCAGTGAAAAGAATTTTGTTTTACTACAATTCTCCTTTTATTTTGAAAGCAGAGTAGTGAGTTCAGCAGCATATAAAGAGAGATGTTCTTGCTGATTAAAAAGGGAATGTTTTATCTTTCTCATCCTCTTTAGTGAACAACATACTGGAGTACTGAAACATTAAGAAAAAGGAAGTCCTTTTCTAATATATGGATCTTGACTGAACATTATCAAATGTCATCGAACTCCACCAGAAAGGTAATCAATGTCCCAAGTTCAATCCTGTAAGTAAGAGGAAAAAGTTCTACAATCTCATCAAAAATACAGGAATAAATATTTAGCTTCCTTCCCCTTATCCCCTGACACCAAGACTTTTTGAATGCAAGGCGTTAGCCTCTGCATTAGTTTATTGATCTTTTAATGTAAGATCTAACTTGCTTCAGGGGCACTATAAATACAATATTGCAAAAGTTCTGCAATATCAATATTCATTTATTTTTATCGATTAGTTGCCACTTCTAAATTCTGGGCACTAAATTAATTTATGCTGAATAACTACTTCGATTAATGAAGTTAAAATTGGCTCTAACAATCTACATAAACTACAGAAATGTCTTCTATTACAAAAATAATTATTTCTTTCCGTACAATCTGCAATTGCTTTCTTAATTTGACTTATCCTTGGAACCTCACTGGAAAAGGTACAAAAAAATATATATATTTATAAACTTTCCTTATTTACAATAGCATACAAAAACATCCTTCCTCTAAGACCCTTACTAAGCATTGGAATTAGTAGATGAATTTGACCAATTCAATAGATTTCAGAAGGTGAAATTTTAGAAGATGAGTTTCAGATGTTGCTTTTTTGGGTGACTGTTTTGATACACAAAGTACATCCATTTTCATATGTGTCTATTACTCGTACACGTAGATACGCTGTTAGATAAGGTAAGCTATAACATAAGGTAGGTGAATACATTGATACATTTGTTCTGAAACATGGTAAAGGTGTCATGGGTCTGTTTCCCCCTTTGTGCATTGCATCTCTTTCTTTTCACAGCACTTGCTTTTTAGTTAACACTCCATCTCTGTATATTTGACATAGCAGCCAATGAACAACTAGCACCCAGTAAAGGGAAATGCATATCATTTTTTTAGATGTTTTCTCATTTAGTAATAGAATGAAACAATTCTGAATCCAAATATACCCTCTTTTCCACTCTAGATGAGAAATTTCAAAAATCTATAGGTTTTTTGAACTAGTTCCTTTGCAAAAGATGTATTTTCCTTTCTTCCTTGCCAACTTGTTTCAGCAAATTCAACGTAGGCCTTTTTTTCTGCGAATTCTTCTCCAAACCCTTCTGCTCAAGGTCTTCTAGTCAAAAATGTGTCAAACTCAAAAATCAGAATTACCAGTTCATAAAAAAGCAAGAGAAATGTAAGTGTGGATTCCTCAAGATACGAAAGCACTAATGGGAGGTGAATATTGGTGGGCCTTCATAGATAGCCTAGGACCTACCCACCAACATGAGAGTCACAGGGAATGTGTGGGACAGGCAACTTAGCATAAATGATAATAAGCTTTTAAAGCATATGCGGAGAACTGACAGAAGTGTATGGCTAACTACAAGTAACCATCAAACAACCATGTTGTCAGAGCTCTGTTGAAAATACGGCACGTACTAGCACATCTGCAGCCTAATTTTGGTATCTAATTAGTTTTCAAATAGTATTGTGGTTTGTGTGACACACCAGTTAAAAAATGTTGCTCTTACAGTTGTCTTAAAATAAGTTGCAGGTTTTTTTTCTTCAAAAACCTAAAACTGCATTATTTTCTTCAGAGTTCAACTCTGCTAGATGAAAATGCTGTTCTTGACTATCCCATAATTTAAATTAGAGAACAGTGACACAGTTTGTGGCCTTTGATTCTGGGCTTCCCAGTTTGGTGCAACCTTAAGCAGATGAAGAACAATTTTGTCTTAGGCTATGGAATCATTTGTCTTTGTACCAGTGCCAGACTTAGGAAGCAATTTTTGATCATTTCATGCTTTTGATTGAGTATCGTCATGGCATCCCCATGGTACCAGCTGCACTGACAGTAGTAATCCCACTGCTGACAACGTACTCAGTGTGAACTGAGACAAAATCAAATATGAAACTGGAATTAGATTTCTCTTTAAGTTATGGAAAAGAATTCCTCAAGATACCTCTTCTAATAATTGAAGACTTCAATATTGTTCTTTTGTTGTTTTCAACTACACTGGAATTTTAAGTTCTCTAGATTATCATTCATTTCCGTTTGAGAAATATCCCTGATAGCTCTTTAAGGCATCTTTATCCATTGCAGTATTTGTAAATGTCTTTTTGACATTTACAAATGAGTCAAATGAGACATTGACAAAAGGGTCAAAAGACTCTTTTGACTACCGTGAAGCCATTTGCCTTTTACACATATTGCAGACAATACAGAGAATCATTTTGAATGAGAATCTAAAAGTTTGGATGTGTATTAATTTTTCAGATGTGTTGGGCTGAAGTTATGTTGGGTGTGTGATAAGGCATTACCATGAGAGACTTTTTTTATACAAAGTAATAAAGCAGTCACGCATGATCTTTATAATTCTGTTTAGGTAGGACTCTCATAGGTGCCATCTAACAGTATGATGTATTTATAATACTATAGTTTTAATCTCCACAGGAAAAAAAACTGATCTTTAGAGAAAAAGAAGAAAGGCTTAGGTAGTTCCTGTCTTTCTACTTATTTTCATTATTTTATGCACATCTTTATAATATTTAACTGTATTTTCTTATATTTTTATTATTGTTATATTCTTAAAATTTACCATTTTTACTTATGTGACAGTATAAACTACATGTATTTCACTCTCCATGAAGGGCTAAAATTATGCCCCATTTATCTATGCATTTCTTGGTCTGCAATGTAAATGAATACCGAATTTGATTTGAAGTAAATGCTCTGGCTCCTGTAACCAGGGTAAATTATAAATATATATGTAGCGGTATGTCAAATCAGAACAGTCATCGAGCTACTTAAATTTATGTGGGCAGGCAAGCATCAATGGTCCATAAATGGCAGTTTTGACCACAAGCTAAACTTAGTAGATAGTAACTTACAGTTCTTTTCTTCTTCCTTTTTAACTTCTCCTCTGTGAAATTAACCTAGTAGATTGGGCTCTCTTAGTGGATAAGGCAGTCTCATTCAGTGAAGTTCATGACACAGCCTTCACATAACTGACACTGCAGTTTGACTCTTACAGGTCTATAGCTGATGTATACCTTGCCCTCGAAGATAATTCTCACAGGACACTTTTTTTTCCCTATTTACATAAGTCTTGCAACATTGGTCATTGTTACAGTAAATCATCCAAGTGGTAATCACTAAAGAAGTGGAAAGAAGCACCTCAGATTTTCCATTCTCCTGGTGAATCTGTTGGATGCTCTTAATGTGAACTCAGGCTGCCAGCAGTTTAAAATCAATGCACTACAACAATGCATGCACACATACCAGCAGCTCTGCTACCATTGAAGAATGTATTGCTCATGATGAGATCTGCTTAACTTTTTGCAAGAAAATTTGTTAATGTCAATTCTTACAAATAGTTTAAAACATAAAAAAAAAAAAAAAAGTAATTTGCAGTTTGCCCTTACTTAGGCTTTGAATTTTTTGTTCATTGTCTCAGAAAATAGAAGTGTGCTTGAAGATTAAGCTTAGGTGAAACAATCTGGGCTTTAAGTCTAAGAGTAATGTATTCAAATCACTAACAGGTCAGTAAAGCTTTGGCCAACTGGAACAGTCTTTAATTCTGAATCTAATGTAATAGTCTCCTTGTTTTCAGAATATAGCTACAAATATGTTTCGTTTTATGGCTCTGTGTGCAACTTACCTCTGTCTTATGCTTATCTTCTTCCCCCTGCCCTTCTGCTCTTTCTCATGTGCATGATGAGGAAATGAAATTATAATACAGTGACTGAAATTCAAGTACATTACCTTATATATGGAAATAACTGACAAACAACAATAAAATTTAATCAGCTGGTTTCAGTGAGGCATGAATAAGAGGAAATTTTAAATGGATAACTAGAGCAAAACAATTAGGTCAAACAACTTTTATTTTCATGTAGTTAATGTTCTAGCTTAAGTATATGTGCATAAAATGATAATTTACAGTTTACTGTTTAGATAAACACTATTAACGGAAAAGAAAGCAAAATACATCTTTTTTGAATATGTTGTTCATGCTAAATTTTATTAAGACCATCTCATATTCTGTACAGATGCATTTTATACTTGTTAAGTTTTGACATTCAAATAGAAAATATAAGGAACTATGCTCACTTCATGATAGGAGGTGGACACAGCTACAATTCTTTAGGAATTTGTGGAAATAGAGATCATATGTTTCTGTGTACAACTTAATCACTTACCTGAACAAGTTTTTTTCCAGTGTAATATGCAGTGAAATTCAGTTTCAAAATTGTTGACAGAACCTTCTTAGGTATGGTCATAACTGTGACCATTTTTCTGTATATTTATTTGTCCCTTGGGGAAAAGGTAAAACTAACAACAAATATAAGCTTCCTAAACTTATTCTCAGTCCCCCAAGACAGTCTTAATAGATGTTGCTGTGATGGTGTATATCTAATTATTTTTCATGGGTCTGGTATAACTGGTCCAGTAATGTCTGACATTGTATTGCAATGAAGTAGAGGTGTCAGTTTCTATCATCTGAGCATGCAACGACTTGATGCCACAGTTCTGCATAGAACAGGTTTCTCAAAAATGATGATAAAATTACAAAACAGCAAATAAAACAGCTGGCAGAGTCAACCATCCATCATTTTTATGCACTGTTGAATTATAAAAAGGAGATGCTGAAGCTCTTGCCTATTATAAGTTTTGTTCTGCAGAAAACTAAGGATAGAAATGCTTGCACAATTAGAGGTTGGTGTCAAGATTCTCAAGTGTTTTCTGATAGTAGTAGTATAGATAAGATTAAAAAAAATTCAGTGTTATACACCACTCTGTGAAAACGTTCCCATCGTTTTCTGTGTGTTGATACAAGGGTCACAAATGACAGTTTGACAATAACCTCAAGATACATGCAGATTTAAATCTTGTAGAAAATAGTGTTATACACCTCCTCATCTTAGAAGTGGGGACAAGTAAGTCTTGGACAGACATCAGCTGCAGTTTGCTGAAGGAACTAAATCCCAAAACAGAGAACTTCTTTTGAGCAATACTCATGCTAATGCCTAAATGACGTTGAATATCTGAAAATTTCTTGTAACTAAGGCTGTAAGTAGAAAGGAAGTGAGTCTTAAAGCTATATGTATGGATCAGCATACCTCAGCATAATTCATACGCTGGATGTATCCTGACTCCATGACGGGGTAAAATCTAAGCATTTCATTCTTTCATTTCTGCACCAGAAAAGGGAAATTTAAATGCCTTAGAACAAAGGAATTGAAGGAATTGTGGTATATTTTGGGCATGTCCCTGACGTGGACAGCTGAGGAATATCAGAGCAGCTAGCCCTCCCTTTGCGAGAAAGGCCTAGCTGGCTGAACATTTTGCAGTTTAGAANACATTGTGAGCCCTCATTAATCACCGTATTTTTAATAATTTTCATAAAATCTTTGCAAGGTCATTGGGAAAAGAATTGTTTAAATAGAGATCCACTGTAAATTCGATGAAATTTACGCTAGCTTATAAATGTACCTGGAAGATATGGTAAACATACTTTGAAGTGCGTGTAAAGAAATTGGTAAAATAGTCCTTTTGATTATAAAAGGACATGCTGAAGGAACGGTTCTTTACAAGTCACTTACAAGTGGTACTTTTTATACCACTTTGTCAGCTTAGGGTAAGTTTGTGAATATGAAAAGCATGAAAAACTGCTAGTGTTGTTTTATTTTTATAGACTTGTTTCTTTGTTTTTAATAATAAATAGAATATTACTGCTAGCCTTTACTTCTTACAGGTAGACTCTCTGTAGTAATACTGGGTCAAACCTGACAAAAATCTGTTAATGTTTTTTTTACTTAAGCTAAGCTAATCTAATCTTATGATTGACAGAAGAGAGCCAGATATTCACAAAACATTGAGTTTAAACATTCAGTTTAGATGAGTTCAAAAAAACATCTTCTGAGCAGCCTATCCATTGGCGTGAATATTTGGATGGAACAGCAGTAAGCTCCTACTCATTGAATGGTGTCTCAGGAAAATATGGCCTTGAAGTTTGTTAGCTTTACTGTCTGTCATTTCCTTTAAATTTATAATGTGGAACAGCCTCATTATAATTATATTAATGAAAAAATCATATCACCACACTTTTGAAATTCTTACAGTGCAGAAAACAAATGTTGCCTTTGCTCAAAATGTTATATCTGTAATTTGCTCAGTTTTATGACCATGCCCCAAATGCTTATTTAGGAGCAAATGAGACAGAGACAGCCTTGTGAGCCTGAAAGCCAGAGAGACACGTTTAGAAACCACCCCTACCCCCTTATAATTGGTTCTAGTGTTATGAACCAAATTTTGATCATAATTCAAATTCATATTTCTGGAAACATACTTTAAAGGTTTTGGCTTTAGTTGTTAGACTGTGTTGCCATGCTGTATGCAACTTACTCTATGCATAGCACAGGTTTGGGCCTGCAGTTAGTATTAAAGTTATGCCATGTCTTCTCGACTTGAACACAAAGACAGCTGCTGATAAATATGGATATTTAGGGAAACCTTCCTTGGACAGAATTAAACTAGTAAAATGAATGAACAAAGGCACATTTTGCAGTTTAATAATGCATAAATCTCCAGGATTAGGAAGGACCCAAACAAGACCTAGAGATATGTACTAGGTTAACAAATAGAAACCATAAACTTTGGGAAGACTTTTGAAACATTTTCTTTTCCAGGCAGCACCACTTCAGTTTTACCTAGATCATGTTCCTCCAGCTGCATTCCAGGAGTTGATTTTCAATGGCTAGTCAAATATCTATAGAAGGATATGCGTTGCATCAGCTCATGTTACATGATCATTGTAACGATACAGCTAATGATACGTGATGAAACGTAATGGTGTAATGTTGGCAGTGCAAGTGTATGCTGTCTTGTAGTTTCTCCCTGAAAGAAGCCAATCAAGCAAGGTCACTTTCTACCAGATAAGAATGTCGTCTTCTGACTTCTCAAATATCTTAGTAATACATATGGTTATGAAATCTAGTATTAGGTTACATCAGTCATGTCTTAGTACATTGTATGACGTATTGTAGTCTAATGTGATTGATACAGCCTGTTCTGCAAAGCTCTCGGTGACAAATTAGCTAGGAGAATGGGTGAAAAAAGGTCACTCGTCTGATATTTCTTTTTTTAAAAAAAAGTCTTTTCTACAAGAACAACTGGTTTAAAGGATTACGAAGACTTGAAGAGCACTTGCTATTAGATTAGATATAGGTCAAGATTTTGTGAACCATGAAAAGTAAGTAGTAAATTTAAGAAAAAGTATTTTAGTGATATTCTGTGTGTAAGATTGTGTTCTGCTTCATTGTGCTCATGAGAACAAACCTGGCTTGCAGGTATGAGTCAGGCACAGGATGGAGCATGACTGAGCTCTTCTTGCAGCAGCTTTACAAAGCACAAATTCTCAACAGCTTCCACTTCAAACAGAGCATACCTGCTCCTGTTCCCCCAAATGCAAACCCGGATCTGGCAGCCTGTCTTTTCAGCTGATTGCAGCAGAGAACAAGGTGCTCCATTTCAGCTGTCTTTTGTTCCTAAATCAGGACATTCTTCTTGGCCTGCTTTCCATGAGAAAACTCCTGGTTCCCTTCTAAATCTGGTTGAATATAAACTCACAAAAAACGTAGATAGGTTAATTAAACCTCTCTAAATTTTTTTGTTTTAATCGCTTTAAAGAGAAAGTCCATGAATTCATCACTGATCTAGGACTTGCAGACTTGAGCTTTTAGCTTGAAGTCTATCATCGGCCTACTGAATAACATAATCATTTCATTACCTTGTGCCACTTTTACCCTATTTATAAAGTGGGGATAATAATGCTTCTTACTTTGTAAAATGCTTTGAGGTCTCTGGATTCTATGAAAGGGTTAGTTTGTATTACTGTTAGCAAACCTACCTGCATTAATCAAAATTAATAATTTGATTATTACTATTACTATTACTATTACTAATATTACCCCAGTAATAGCAGCTGTAATTTGAAAATTTGATTTTAATTCTTTAAATCAGGTCAGTTGTCTGTTGGCCTGCAAACAGTACCATAAGCATTGATGCGTCTCAGAAGCCAGTCCATTTCTTGCTTGCTGCAACTGCATGTTGTTGTGTTCCTCCTCCCTATTGTTCCTGAGAAATCCTCCATTCAATTTTAGTGAGTCAGACAACTGTTTCCCAAACAAACTTTGAATGATGGTTTGTAAGCAGGTAGGTGAAAACAGAAATCTGCTGTGCAAAGCTTCTTTATTATTTCTGCTGACTGGCTGAAAGGGAGGTCACATTAAGCTCAGAGGGCTGGATATAAACAAAATAATTAAACTAGAAAATACATCTTCAGAAAGATAACACAAAAAAAATGCCAAGTTTACCAATCTTGCATTCATATCTCCCAAATTGCAATAGTTGTCATTAAAAGATCATTACATATACATGAAAGTATATATGTTTTCCAGATTTTTGCAACTGAGGCATATTACTACTGTGGTTTTACATGAAAATGCATCAAGATGTTCTCAGGCAGCATCAAAGTTAATATATGAAAGCAAATAAATTCAATTCCTAGGATTGTCACAATTTCCCTGAGATTGGGAAATCTCACTGTGGCACAGAGGCAGAAAATAGTAGCACCGTTCTCTTACTGGTACTAGTGTAAAGGGGGATGGATGTCCAGAGTAAAGAATTCTGCCGTGTGCCCTTTATACTTGCATTTGTAAGTCGCTCGTCTGTCTCCTTTGGCTGTAGATGTATTTATATATGAGCAAAAGCTGTATTGTCTTTCTAGAATGTTCAAGAGCACAGCGAATACTGTTTATATTGACCACTTAATCATCTAATTTTTTTTAATAAAATTTAAAATTTTAAAATTTTAAATCTGTCATTCCTAAGCCAGGAATCATACGCAAAGGTTCTGAAATACCAGTCATCACACATGTACGCAGCTAAGTTGGCTTAGGCTTCATGAAGGTTTCTTTGTTTTGGAATGTCATTAATTTCTTACAATGACATAAGATGTACTGAGAAGAAAACAGGTTTTCTTATTTTTTATAAATGCATCGTAGCAACACAAATATTTTTTGGCTTATTCTTTTGGATTTTAGCATGTGGTGTTTTACAATCAGTATAAGCTTCCATCTGTAGGATGGGATTGCCCTCTGGAATCTGGGTGGGGGTGGATGTACCTATATGTTATAATCACAATAGCTTCAATTTTAAACTCCTCTAACTCCAATATGGGCAAGTAGGTGGGCTTACTTGGGTTACTTCTCATTTTGTTATAGTGGAGATTTGTCTGTGTTGTACATTACCTTCTGCGTTTTGAGTTGTTTTTGCACTTCGAATCTGGAGGAGCCATTTGAGGGTTTGAAGGGTATAACTGTTCCTTATAATACATAGCTTTTATTCAAACAGATTTGGTCCTTGTGTGCACTGTAAACAGTTTGTAGTTTATTTTAATGTCCTAACAATATTAAATCAGTTCCAACAGCAAACAAATTCATCCAAAGTTTACATTCATTTTAACTGGAGTTAAAGGGATAATATCAGCAAAATCTGCAGAAGAATGTGTCCTGTCTTCTTCTATTGGAGAAGACAGAAATCCGGTTTATAAAGACAATGATGAACAGATTGATACGTTGTGTTACCTGCAGTATGGCTGTGTTTCTCAAACAATGTCTACAGATCACACTTCAGTAACAGAAGTGTGAATGGTGTATTTCATGTGGAATGACAGGGCAAAATTAGCTCCATAAATATGCTGGATACATGAATAAACAATATTGAAAAGCAGTTTCTCCAAAATGTTTATACAAACAATTTCTGGAGAAGATGGAAATTGGGATAACCTACAACATTTAAAAAATATATATATATTTTCCCTAATGTGGAGTGTTTTGGTTTAGGCCATTCCCTAAGTGTTCACTGTGATTTTACATTTTATATCACCACTTGTTTAGTCCATGTGGAGATACCTATTTCTGTTTGGTCAAAATGAAGAGTTCTTTATTCTAATTTTGAAGAACAAAATACTTGAAAAAATACTGTCCAATAAATTTAGGATCAAAGCTGGTTTCTAAATGGATACTCCCTCCCTCTCTCTCTCTCTCTCTCTCTCTTCCCATAAGGATTAGGAAACCCAGCAGTTACCTGCTAATTAAAATGCTTCTGTATTTCAAAATTATTTGAATATTGATTTTCCAATATTGAAATACAGCTCTTCAACATGTCAGCAACATTTTTCATAAATTTTACCATTGTTATGCAGTTGTGGTAAAAGCACTACTTGAAATCAGTTTAGTAAGCATTCTGCTAATGTTTTATGTGCAACCATAGCATTCCATCAAAATGCAGATTTAACTGAGCTTTCTTTAATATATTTAAAACATTCACTGGAGCAGTCAAAATATATTTTCAAAATAAACATGTATCTAAACTTATGATTTTAAAAAGTACCAGGAGATGCATAAAACCTGACCAGGTCTTGTATATGTGTTCAAGCAACCTAGAAGTGCTGCAAAATGATAGGGTTTTATTGTAATAGCGTCTAAATTAGATTTCAAAAAAAAAAAAAAAAAAAAGCAAACCCACAAAGTCAAAGGAAAAGAAGCAGGACAGTGCATCTTCCACACTTTATTTAAAAGCAAAAAATACCGACTTACAGAAGTTTGAGTTAGGGGAGATAAGAAGTCAGAAATGACTTCTGAATGGACTGTGACAATATTTTGGTTAATAGAATAGATATCTAGACTGGTGTAACTTTGCTTTTAGTGAGGTAAGGAAAGAAATTGTGACACTGGCAGTATCTATCTGCATAACTAACTTCTTGAAACATTCAGCCATTTTAAAAAGATTTTTTTAACTTAAGACTTACCCAATCAGAGTAGAAAAACAATTCTGCTCCTGTATAGAAACCTGCACAGAAGAATTAAAACTCGCGTCAGAATTATTTCATAGAATCATAGAATGATTTCATTTAGGCTGGAAAAGACCTCCAAGATCATCCAGTCCAGCCATTAACCTAGCACTGCCAAGTCAACCACTAAACCATGTCCCTAAGCACCACATCTACCTGTCTTTTCAATACCTCCAGGGGTGGTGACTCAGCTACTTCCCTGAGCAGCCTGTTCCAATGCGTCACAACCCTTTCAGCGAAGAAAGTTTTCCTAATATCCAACTTAAACCTACCTGGCGCAACTTGAGGCCATTTCCTCTTGTCTTCTCACTTGTTGCTTTGGAGAAGAGACCGACCCCCACCTCGCTACAGCCTCCTTTGAGGTAGTTGTGTAAAGTGATAAGGTCTCCCTTGAGCCTCCTTTTCTCCAGGCTAAACAACCGCCAGGATGCTGTTGGCCTTCTTGGCCACCTGGGCACAGTGCTGACTCTTATTCATCCGGCTATCGACCAGTACTCCCAGGTCCCTCTCCGCCGGTCAGCTTTCCACCCACTCTCCCCCCAGCCTGTAACGTTGCATGGGGTTGTTGTGCCCCAAGTGCAAGACCTGACACTTAGCCTTGTTGAACCTCATGCCGTTGGCCTCAGCCCATCGGCCCAGCCTATCCAGATCCCTCTGCAGAGCCTTCCTACCCTCGAGCAGATCGACACTCCCACCCAACGTGGTGTTGTCTGCAAACTTACTGAGGCTGCACTCAATCCCATCGTCCAGATCATTGATAAAGATATTGAAGAGATCTGGCCCCACTGAGAAATAACTCAATGAAAATAAACACTCTATATCCCTGTACACAGGATTAGTAATTTTTCAATTTAAAGCATTTACATTCAAAAGGACAACTTCATGCTATCATTAACATCTGGCAATGTCAAATATTTTTTAAGACATTTTCTCTTATTTTCTAAATAGCATTACTGTATTTATTTCAAGGATTTGTCTTCCATCATCGTTAACCTACCTAAGTTTCGATACAGGTCAGGTCCACTTACATTGGTTTTGACTTCATCCTTTATGTACAGTTTATTGCTTTGAATAATCAGTAGTTCTGATTATTCAGGATTATTAGCTCTGAAAACTGTAATTTTCCATTCTAATGATTATTTTGTCTTAACTGAGATGCAAAATAACCTTTTTCCCCTCTTTGTTGAATACAAAACTGTTAAAAATTATCAGCCATTATCAGTTTTGAAACCATAGTGAAGCTTTATTACTGGGTGAATGGGACTTGCAAGTATGCAGCTCCTGAGCTGAAATCTTTGACAGAAATACCATTATCTTTTCTATACCTTTTTGCATACAGGATTTAAGTCTTTTTTTTTTTTTTAATTGTAATTCATTTGCTTTTTCTGTTTTGATCCAGTAGTTTGAGAGAACAGAATTTTAGAATAAAAATGTCTGCCTGTCATTGTTATTAGTACCTACAAGTTTCTAACTTTTACCTACTGCATTGAGCCGCTTTGGTAAATGTGCAGCTGAAACATTATTTAGCAAATATTCTAATGTTGTATTTTTTACTTGCTATTCAAAATAACTATTAATAATATCCTGTTCTTGGATGACTAAGCAAAAAAATTGAAATCCAACTGAAAAAGAAAAAAAAAAACAGCCAAGAAGGAGGTAAGTCTTGCTGACCTATGCATTAAAGTAGTAACGTTCTGAATGGTGGCCTCGGGCAGATAATTACATGTGGAGTGATGGGAGTAGACTACTGGAAATACTTATCAAAAATTGATAAGTTGCTAATATGCACTATAAAACATCAACTGCATCAGTAGCTTTTAGAATACAGGAACCTTTGAAATATTGACACAAATGTGCTTAGAACGGCTATAAGAGATCTGAAACAAAAAAAAGGGGGGGGGGACTATAAAGTTGGAAATACAGTATGGAAGAAAATTTAATTGCTGGAAAAGTTCTCTTAACTGAGCTGGCTTTTATTAGACTGAATTCCTGTAAAATGTGCTCGTGCATAAAAGTAAAGCAAAAGTGTAACTGAAAATACTCTGTAGCATAACACTTTTTATTTCAGTTTAAGTAAAGGAGAGTTTGAACAGCTACAGTGGAATTTTTATAAACCAACAAGTCACTAGTACTGGCTAAAATGGTAGTAGTACAGATTTGAAGCTGTTCCAGTGATCTGAAAAAATGAAAATAAGATACCAAGAGGAGTATGTGAAGAAATACAAAACACGTTAGGAGGAAGGGTTTTGCTTGAATAAGAATTTAAAGGTTGGAATGTCAGTGGTAAACAGTTTCAGAAAAGCAAACATTTTTGCAGGTATCTCTTACATTTTGTTGTTTCATGTCATAAAAAGGACCACAGAAGCGATGTCACTACAGTTGCTCTGAACTGCTGTAGCAACATTAAATTCCTTTGTAATGTAAACCAGCAGTGTAGGCTTTATGGGTCTTTGCTCACGTTTTCAACATAGCCAAATAATAATTTGCTCATATAACTATTCTGGTGCAAGTCCTAAAGTCTAATGAGGAGGAAGCTTGATTCTGAAACCAGCTGGTAAACACGGAGAACAGCAACCTAGCCAAGCACTACCTGAGTATTGCAAACCAAGAGGGGAAGGGAAGGTTATATCTGCTACTATTTGCTGATGCATGAGGAGGAATTACTGAGGGAAAGAAGCCACATTTGCACATCAGCTGTACGGCACAAGAACACACATATCTACAGTTGTGAGAAGACTGAGATCAAAACAATGGTCTTCAAAATAAACTTAAGTCTGAAATTTACTATAAGTAAAATTCTGCTGTCCCTACCTGGAAATGAAAGAAGGAAGGTACTATACTAAATGTGTTTGAAATACGAAACTCCTTGGACAAATCTGCTACCCTCTCCTACCAGTCTGTGAAATGGAGCAAAAGTCAGAGGGAGAGTGTACATGCCTTTCACTTCCTTTCTGTCTTGCTTTCTCATGCTCCAACCTTCTAGAACACATCTTGATATGATGATTTATGACTAAAGCCTTCTATGTCACAGCTTATTCTCCAAGTATATTGCAAAGAAGTGACATAAAGAGAGCAATTTTGCTGAAAGTATAGAAGGCAGGGCATGAAATTGTTCAAAGCAGTTCATAAAACTGTGACCATGACATCTGGTGTAGGTTCTGTGTTGCTGCAAGATCAGAAAATTTCATGCTTCGGGTCATACCTGGATGAAGCCTCCTAGTCTTGGACAACAGTGAGGATGAACTGTACAAGTCAAGTGATTATTGCAAGTTATTGTGCTCTCACACTCTTAAATTTATCGCCAAGGCACCTCTGAAGAAGAGAGTAGATTCTGTGAGCAAGATACAACCACCACAACTGGCTTTCCCAGTTTATTCTGTATTCCCTCTGTACCCTCATTTAAGGCCTTCTATTTGTCTGTACAATGTAGATGCTCCTGTGTTTCTCTTGCATCTTGCCGTTTATCACTGCACATGTGGCACCATAACTGTACTTCTTCACTTATGCTCTTAACAGGGATGCTGGAGAGAAATGCAGTACCTTGCATCAAAAAATCCAATAACCTGACAAAAAAAAATAAAATTATCAGTTAACACTCAGTAGCTGAATGAAAAGAATTGCAACTCAGTATATAGGTAATACACATTTACCAGTGATACATCATGATAAGTGATATGGATACCAACTGACAGATGATAGTTTTAAAAATATGAAGTTGCTCTTCACGTACTGGTAAATGTACATATAGTTCACTAGGGCTTTTCTAACATATTCACCCCTGAAAACGTTGCTTCATGGACCTAATTTGTCGTGGATTTTAACCTCTATAGGGATATCAGAGTTTCCACGATGTGGTGGAAGTAGAGTCCAATGAGTAAGTGCAGTGACTGAAATACCTGTTTTTAATAATCCTACGTTTTGCACAATGCCCAGAGATCATCATAAGCTCTTGAGAGAGAGATTTTGATTGAGGGTCTTAATTGCCATAAACGCTTTGAAAACAAGGCCTGCTCCCTAGCGTTGCTGTACCATAGGTACCTGAGGTCAGGGAGAAAGAAAGAATATTCTTAAAATAGTCGAGAACTATCTTTACTTTACTGATGAACGACTATCTCGAAATGCTAGTAGAACAATGCTAGTAACAACTAACATGATTCTTTCATTTCAAAAAATAGTGGTAAATCAAAGCCTTTACCCCACGCTTACTAAAAAATCTCTCTATAATGAGAACCAACTGTATAGTTGATATGCTATGTAGCAGCGTTTTGCTTTCCCCAGGTTACTACTGCACTCAGGAGGCAACTCTCCAAAACTAGTCTGTATTACAGTTTACTGGAAGACAAATGTGAGGATTTAAATGAGAAAATTTTCTGCCATTCTTTGGACAGTGTTGTGTCATTACTTGGGAATGCAGCATTCATGCTGCTGTTTTATAACTGTAAACAGTTTTAAGCCATTACCTGTCCTGAAGCTAGGTTCATGTAGGTGACAGCTAGGTGACAATGCAAGTTCTCTTACACTTCTAAACCCTAATCCTGATAAACAGTTCTAACTGATCTCTGAACACAAATATTGTGGGTCAACAAACGCAATAAATTCCATAAACTGACTGTTGGATTAGATATTTAGCTGAAACAAAGTTTACTGTTAAAATCTCTAACTTGTAAAGCTCTATATATACCTTTCAGAGACAGTCACAGATTGATATGTTACAATTTTTATTTTAATTTTTGTTTGCTGCTTGTTTTTTGATGGTGTAGTTAAGTTACAAGGGTAAGAAATATACTACCTTTACATGCACAGGAACAGTTCAGGGGAGTTTAAAAAGAAGTATTTATATTTAACTTCATTAGCTTTCTCTTAATTATTGTGGTGTTCAGGCTTGTCTTCTCCTCTTACTTACAGACGCCATCACCAAAGAGTCCTCCAGACATTTTCTTAGCCCTGTAAGCTCCAAGAAAACTGTGCTGTAGGAATTTGTCGATGATATGAGCAGCAGCCTGAAGGCTGTACCACATCTGCACAAAAAAATGGGTATTAGTTATCATCCCACCATCATTGCTGTCTCCTCACTTAACACAGATTCTTGCCTTTATTCTGGCTGTCAAAGCTGCGGAGAGAACATCAGTACTAGGGAGGAATTTATTCCTTCTGGGCACTAGACACCATGCAGAGAATTCTAAGTTATTCCTGGAGAGCTTTGACGTCAGGAGAGCAGAGGTATTGATCTACTGTGGCTGGGTGTCAGCTTGATCCATTGATAAGGATATCAGCAGAGTCAAAACGTAACCACAGATTTAAGGTTTTTAGGGTGTGAGAATCCAAATAATGACCCTCTGAAAGGTGCTTTTCAGAGAAAGGTAGTCCTTTACCAGAGATTTCATGCAGAAGTTTCTAAGGTGTCGTGCTTGGTTTGTACATTGTTAGTGTTCTGTTTTCTTTTTCAATGAAAAGTGTCTGCAATTAGGGATTGAAATAGAGCAACCAGTGTTATCTAAAAAACTAGCCTACTCATATTTTTCTTGGAGCACGAGAAAAGGGGAAAAAAAAGACAGATAAAGAAGACAAAATTTTTCTTAGCTACTGTGTGTACAAAAATTTGCACTGGTTCATTTAAAGAAGGAAGCTGTTACTATAATTTTGGTGGATTTTGCCTAAAAGGAGAATGTTATCTGTACATTTTGTCATATTCTTGAGGCATTATTAGTATCTGTACTTCTTGGCAGTGTATCACATTAAATTAAGTAAATCCGGGTTACCTGTAGTCTTTATATCACAAATGATCTAGCATGGGTCATAAATTCTGTAAATCTGAGGTTGCCTAAAACAGAGAGCAAAATAATCAGTCACTCACATAACCTGATCAAGCCTGGATAATCACAAAAAAGAGTTGTGACAGGAACTAAAGGAAAATATGGTTCATTTAATCTTTTATAAATTGATAAACTTTTACAGCTTTAAAGGAATGACCCTTTCAAAGCAAAATAACCAAATCCATCTCTTGGCAGTTTGGTGGGATTTATATGTGGAAGCTGATGATTTTTTAGCAATACTGTCAGTCTGCTTTTGAGATCAATGGCAATGAAATATTTTGTTTACAATTTAACCTCCATTTCCCCTAGAATTTGAGAGTTTTAATACCAAGAGTACTTATGCCTAACTTTATTGATCCAGTGGTAAATTAAATGGCAAACAAAAGCAGTTGTATTCCTTTGTCAAAATACTCTCAATAGGGAGAAAAATTCTTTATTAAAACAGGATAAGTTGCAATGAAATGAAAAGAAAGTTTCGTTTCAAGAATTATTGTTTATAAGAGCAGAGGAAGACCTTCACATAGACAGATTTATTTGATGGGAATAGTACAAAGGTAATAAAACTGAAATTGTATATTGGATTTCCTTTCTTTAGTGTAAAGACAAAAGACCCCAAAAAGTTTAAAGTATACATAAAATGCACTTGTGATAACTTTATTTCAAAAATGTCTTTTTTTTTCTATATTTCAGTTATAACTTACCTATTTTGGAAGTATTGTTTTTATTTATTTTTGCTTCCTGCCAAGTCCCTTATAGCTCTCTGAAATACTGTACTTGTTTCCTTTTCAAAAAAAAAGATGTATCTTGTATATACTGTATCTAAGTAATAGTTTGTCTTATCCATAATTAGTGGTATTTGTGAATACGTTATATATTCACAGTGAGATTGCTATGACGCAAGGACACAATGAACACTTGGATAAAGAGCTTCAGAAGAAAAGGAGGGGGAATCCATTACATAAAATCTATTAAATAAGTAAAAACTTTCAAGGAGGTATTTCCGATGTGGAGTAAGGTACATACCATCAGCCACATACCAGAATAACATAATTGGAGAAATTACTGATTTAATGGATTGATAAAATCATTATAGTGATTACTAATATTAATTCCACTTACAGATATGTTTGCCAAGGGCTCTAAGGTCAGGAGGACTTTTGGCACTGATTTCAGTAGGATGAGAATTCACTTTCAGAAAAATAAGGGAAGTCATATAAAAGTTTCTTCATATGTGGCATGGTAACTCTGTAAAAGACTGAACAGGTAATATAAAAAAAATACTGTATTTGATAGAAAAGAATGTTCAGCACAAATGATTTTAAGTCCAACTTGAAAGACTTGCATCAGCACCACCGTCTTAACAAATCTCTAGAGATTCAGGTTTCTGCAGCTTACAAAAACTAAATGCTATACAGTTTATCCGTCTGTAATTATTTTCTTTAAGATGGCATTGGCTATTTATTCATGAGGCAACATGAGAAAATGGATTTTTTTTATGATGAAACTCAACCTGCAACAAGTAGGACAGCATGATTCCTTTTAAGGATAATCAGCTGCCTGCGTCTCTGCAAGCAAAATAGTTGATGCAATCAATAAAAACCTCACAGCATACATAAGAGATTTTCAAATCCTACGTTTTAGATACCTTTCACTTTTAGGGATATTTTTTTCAAAGTCATTTTTTAAGTTCCCTGAAGTATATTGTACTGTGACTCTGAAGCTCTGACTGGGAAGTGAGGCAGAGCTACATCTCCCCGCAGGAGGACGAGGGAGGCTGTGACTCAGACTAGCTGATTCCCACTGCTGCTCTTTTTTGTGCAGGGGGTGTGTTGACCTACTGGCAAAGCCTAATCTCCTGCCCTGGGAGCAGCATCAGTGCTTCATGCACCTATTACCTGGAAACATAGGATAAAAATACTGTGTTCAAGTTATTTAAAATAAAGCTGTAGCATTTCAGCATTCTGAGAGTAGAATTTTGAAATTTATTGAGGAGGTGTTTCTGAAGCTGGGCATGTAACTGTTGGTGATCTGGTAAAAAGCTACATAGGTTGGACAAGTTGTAAAGTCTCTGAAGCAAAATGTGTGCCTCTCTGATAATATTTGGTGATACCAATAGTAATTGGTATCTCGTGATACCAATACTAATATTGTTAGCAGTGTTCCACCGATACAGAGAAATGTGGGATAAAATTTCCCAATTTACTGTGCAGATGTGTGGGCGATATATTCTGTGACACTGGGTGGATGGTAATTAAAGGATTCTCTCCTGAAGTATTTCCCTTACACAGACAAACACATGCAGGTAGAATCTAGTTTTAATCAGAGACCTGATTTTGCTGTAGAAGTTTGTTCAAATCCACCTCAATCCTTCTCAGTAATTTTGTGGTGGTACCAGATGGTGTTCCAACTAAAGAAGAAAGGATAAGGGCTAGGGGCTGCCTTAAAGAAATGACTTTTGAAAGCTGAGTTTACTGGTCTTGTGCTTCTGGGTTGGGGAGTGTTTATTATGGGTATTGTGACTACTACCGGTGGAAAAATCCTCATGCGCATACCCTGGACATCCCTCCTTCTCTAGTAGGAGCAGCTGCACTCTGCACATGAGGCTATCTGTAAGATATCTGTAGGAGGATACAGGTAGGAAGGATATTTATAGGAGGATACCGGTAAGAAGGATATCTGCAAGAGGACTGTTCAGGCTGAGGTGGTCAGTTCCCCATTTCCTGAGGGACAGGGAAAGAAAGCTGTCTGCCTGTCTTTGAGTCTGCTGCCTGAAGTTGCTCTCTGCTTTTTGCACTGAGCCTGCCCTATGTTTGTCTGCTTATGATGGTGTACAAGATAGGCATTTATATCTATTTACAGAAATAATAAGATGAAGAAGACAGAGGAGCTTGTGACAGTACTTACATAGTTTTATTTAACTTACATTTCTTTGGTTTGGCATTTATTAAGATTTGTTTATTAGTGCAGTTTGTACTGATTTTGTAATGATATACAATGGAAGTATTTTATTTAAAACAGTGAAATTTGTGTTTGTATTTCCATTTTTGTTACTAAATAAATTATTCAACAAAGTGAGCTAGAAAAACTGGCTTGAGAAATCTGTATGATGGGCTGTAGGGACCTGGAAAGTTGCATTTGATTCAAGAGACGAGGGTGAAAAGATGAAAGAAATTCTAGTGTAAATGACAACACATATCAGCATTATATACCAGTAGTGAATTAATATGTAGTTCAAATTCAGAAAGTTTAAATGTTTGCTGGCATTTGGCCAGATAAAAGCTGTATGCTACAGTTCCAGAAATTAAATTGTCATTAAAGAGCACTTAGCTTATAAAATAAATATGAAGAAAGCACTGGAAATAATGATCTTGAACAAAAAAAAAATAAACAGGGAAAGAAAACAGAATGCACCTTACAGGGTTTATGAAAGTTATTTCTGTGTTTATCACTCCTACTAAATAAGACCAAAAGTCAAGATTACCATAATTCAAAACAAGCAGACAAATTGTTTACCCTAAAATGTGAAGTGTTACAAAGAAGTTTATGTGGAGAGCTCATATTTTACCAGTAGATATTACTTATCAGTTTATATTCTTCTGCTTCTTAAGGTGATTTCTTGTTGATACTGATAGACTCTGCTCTGCTTAGCATGCAGACATGAACATGACTTGTAAACTTGCAACTCTTCCTATGGCAGGATGAAATGAAAATTTGTTCTTGCTGTTTCCATAGATCTTTTTGATGTGAATAATAAAGCTGACAGAAAACAAAACAAAACAAAACAGGATTACTGGCTCACAGAAAATTTGGATTTTTCCTAATTTTGATTTTGGTCTAGATCTTTTCAAAGTCACAATTTCAAAATTTCCTATTAACTGAAAGCAGTCAGAATTTCATTTCAAAAACACCAAAACATGAAATGAAGCAGACTGTGCAGCTTCATTGGTATTCTTGTCAGTTACTGCTGCTGTTGGCAGAGAGGCTGACAAGAATACCAATGTCAATGAGCAGTCTGGGTGCTCCCAAAATCTATCATTCTGGGCAGTTTTTATCCCAAAATGACTACATTCTTATCTGCACTTTTTCCTTTGAAGCTGGAATCTTGGAAGTCTTTACTCTTTTTTAATTCCAGAATCTCTGACTCTGGAGTAGGTGGATGTTTCCATAACTGGGAAACTACTTTGAGAATCACCAACATCCAGATGAATTGGATAAATAAAATATGTGATACTGTCCCAGAGTCACAGAGCTCAAATTTCTAGCATTCCTAAGGGTTAATGACCCTCTGAGTGTCATTAAAATCCATTATTTACTCATATCCATGTCCCACATCTGTCTAATTTTACAAAAGCAGCCTCAATTGGCCATATTTTGCTTCTATACCGTGATGCGTTGCATACCTCTGACCAGCCATTACTTACAGGACAGATCATAGGAACTGTTTAGCAATACGCGACTGTGTACAGCAACCGAAAGGAGTCTCTGAAAAAGAATGCTGAGGTAGAAATAATGACCAAATACAGCTAGGCTAGGACATTGAGGGAACATCTAGAAAAAATGTTCTGAGAGGTGTTATGGTGAGATACTCCCTTGAAATATTTTGCTAATAAGCTTGTGTCACTGATTTAAGGTTTTAATGGGCTCTCTTCACAGCCTGTAAATATTCATCTTCTCCAGCCTTTTCTAGGTTGTGATTGCTCTGTGTTCATTACTGGCATGCATATGTTTGCTGAACCTATAAATCAGATATCAAAGACAAACTAAAGACCCGTAACAAAAAAAAGGTTAGTAATTTTTGCTTGCAATATAATCTCCCTACCTCTTTAACGGAAACAAATTTAGCGCTGTGTCAGTGCAGGTAGAATCTATTTCAAGAAGGTGAATGCTACCAAAAGAAGATTAAAGCTGACATTTTGACTGTAGGCCCTTTGAGCTGAGGAAGAGATTATTAAAAATACTTTTAATTACAAAAATTGCTTAGCTGTCTTATGCTGTGAAAAATAACGTTTTATGGAAGGTTGAGCACTGCATATTCAACAGGAGAGTTCACGTAGATTAGTCCGTCCATTAGGACACCAATCAGCCAATTTGATTCTTTCCATAGTTTACCAAGTTCTAATGTGCTTAACACTGAATTTGACTTATCTTCAAAGTTTTGTAAGTCAGGTGGGATTGATAGTCTTGTAACAGCTCCATTTCTTTTTCCTTAATTTAATAAGACAGTTAGCAAAGTTGCATTTTGTATCTTTCCTGTGCAGACCAACAGTGAAAGTATAAAGCTGTCATTGATGTGATATGAGCTCACGATTTTAATCTACCTGGATAAATTGGACGACTGTATATTTTATGACAGTCACAGTAGCTAGCCTACAGGAGTCATTTAAGAAGAATAAATTAGCCATATGTCTAGGTGTTTCATTAACAAGCATCTTAATATGAACATTGATCTTGCTGAATATGGCATCTCAGCTATAATAACAATGTTCAAGTTGTTCTATTATGCCTAGATGTGCATTTTCATTTTCAGAAGATATTAGATTTGTTGAGCCCTCAGCAAATAAACAATGTAAGGAGAAACTAAGTATGTTAAGAGCCAACTCTTGTACTGCTGTAAATTAGTATGACTTTCTGACTTCAGAGAGGAGGATCTGGCCTTCCATCTCCACATGAAAATACATCCCTAGTGACGTACAAATAACCGCATCAACTTCAACAGTAGCCATATGACATTACGAAGCCCTGTGTTCTGCTTGGTATGGCAGTTGCCAGTTGAGAAAAAAATGTATCCATGTATTTGTGAGCACTCCAGTTGTGGTCAGATGATGTTCTATGATTTGGGAGTAATCACAGATGATTCAGAGCAGCAGTGTTTTTGTAATTTGCATGCATCACACTTGACTACAGTGGGACTCTAGAGCAAATGGCCGTTAGCTGAATGGTAGCCTGCTGCTTTAATGCTCTTGACAGTGGTATAGACATTATATTATATATATACATTTTATCCTTAAATTTAAGGCTGAAATTTTCAAAATTAAACCTATAACATTTAAAAATAAATAGGATACTATATAGATCGTAATAATCTATTTTAATCAAAGATACAGAAGTTCTTCATATGAAATACTTATGTGCAGTTTTCAAAAGGGTAATTTTATGACCAATAATTAACATTTGAAGCTATGTAAACTGAAGTAAGGACCATATTATCATTTTGAAAAGCAGAAGCTAATTGCCTGTTGAAGGGCAGGGAGCAAGAATTCTTTCACTGCTGGCATTTCACAGGTTTCTTTGAGGCAGATGATGTGCCTCTGTCAAGGAAGTCATCATTCTTCTTTCTTTATGCCCTGTATAGACCTTGGTAGTGGGTTATAGGACTTAGCAGGGGCATTTATACCTCTTCAAGATAGATAGAAGCACAACTGTGGACTCAGTAGCAAGTATTGTAGCCAGCACAGGATAATATATTGCTCTGCCAAGCAAGCAGCTTACCGTTACTTCCTGTTCTCTTAAATAAGAAATTGACAGACAAGAAATTATACTGTGCGGTATCTAAACCATAAAAAGTTTACTGGACTATTGGTGGACTAATAGAGCTTTGGTTTTTGCTATTTCCTGATTATGCCTAATCCTCTGCAAGTTACAGTTCTTTTTGCTGATATCAGACTTTGTAACGAGAACAATCAGTGACTAACTGGACCAGTTATCTGACTCACATTAGCAAATTTCACCATTTCCTCTGTAACTCAAAAGGCATAGGCATAGATTTATGTCTTAAAAATCATATAGTATGTTAAACTGACAACATTTGGGCAGACAGATATTCTTGACCTATATTAAAATTATCAGTGAATCAGTACTTTAACTAAGTGTTGAAATGAACTATCAGAACTATCACTGTAATGAACACTAAGTTTAGTGTATTTAATTCTCATTTTTTAACATGATTTTTGCTGAGCAGAGTAACTGGGTGGATGAAAGCCTGTCAAGGAGGGGAGCTGCTTCTGCCTTTGAGGATTGTTGATTGTGTTCAGAAAAAGAAGCTTCTGCCAATCACAGGCTATAGCAGAGGAGGGAGGCCCAGCAAGGAGGTGGGGACCTATAGCTGATACAGGGGCAGAAGCTGCTGCTCATAGAATGGTGCTGCCCAGAGAATAGTGCTGATAGCCAGATCTTAGCAGTCTTGGAAGGAGGATCACAGTGACTGGAGGGGACTGGGCAGAGTTAGTTGTTGCTGCAACTCAGAAAGCCATAATGTTAGCTAAAATCAAGTGTGGTAGCCCAAACCTGACAGAGCAGGCAGATGGGTAGTTATTACTGAATGATTTTTCACGTTTCTTTTTTTTCCAGTGACTTTTTTCCTGCAGCTTAAAAAGTTAAATATCTTAATTTGTAGACAATAAAATTGGGTTGTCTTTTTGTGTTTTGTTTTTTTTCATAGACAATGGTCTTTGGGAAAATTTACTACTGGCGAAGGTCTAGGTAAAGGCATCTCAAAGGTCTAGCCAGCTCAGGTTCCTTACAAAGGTCATAGAATTTCTTTCTCTTTGTTTCACAATACCTCAATTTCCATAAATTAAGCAAGGAAAGGTTATGTATGTGTTTTATTAGGGAAAAGAAATCTGGATTTACAGTGATGAAAGGTTTTAACCTTCTGCTCCTTAGATTTTTTTTTGTGCTTGGTTATATAACTGGCAAGAGTTCTGCTCTTTGAAAGAGCTAAGCACTTTGTTATGCTAAAGTGTGGTATTGATGATATACATTTACTTCTGAAATAAATAAAAAATCCAGTGTGCTATATAAAAAAAGATCAATATTAATGAACAGTTTCTTTCATAACCAAATCAGAAAGGTTCCTTTTCAAAAGGCATAACAGATCTGTATTAATAAGTATTTATAGATGAGTTACATAAAGAAATGATTTCTATTAGCAAATCTAGTGACCATGCAAACAAAGCGAGGAATGTATTTATTCATTCCACTGTTGTCTAGAGTAGTGTAATAATCTTTACTGATGACTGAGTTTCTGCTAGATGTGGCATTAACTGAGCTGAAGTTTTCAGTGACCTCTCTCCTTTTAAAAATGACAAGGAACTGAAAACTTCTTGAAATTTAGTACTTCTTCATATATTTACGTTTGATTTAGATGTGTGGGAACCCCAGAAATAGATGGTTTTACTATTCTGTGTAGAATAGAAATATCCTAAGTCTAGAATATGGTTGTTACTTCATATTTTTTTCCTGGAAATTCTCATTGATGAGTACAGACGTAATCAAAATATTTTACCAACAAGTTAACATACTTTATAAAATGTAGTGTTCTGGTTCTGAATATATGGTTAGAGGAAGGATAGTGATGTGACCTAAAGCATCAGCAGTTGCCTACATGCTGGGACATTTCTGCCAGTATTTGATGATAATAGTCTGTCAGTGCTGAATCTTTTTCTTTTTTGACTCTAACAAGTTGACAATGACCAAAATTGTTACCTTAAGATCATAAGCTTCTTGCGTGCTGTGTGGATGCTGTGTCAGGGAGCCACAACGGCAAGCTGTTCAGTAAAAGTAGGAGCAAAAGATGATGGCAAGGCAGTCTGGGGCAGTGACCTCACCGCCAAGGGCACGGTCCTACAGGACCCAAGCAAGCTGGGCAGATCTGGGGGAACAGCCAGATTCAACCAAGCGTCATTTGTCAGAGAGGTCCATAGTGCTGAGGTAGGACCAAGGTCAAGCCAGGAAATCAATTCCATGTGTCTGGTTTAGGGTCTAGGTCAGTGGCGTACATGGGCCTTGAGCACGGACCGCTGCACTCCACGGAGCAGGGGGTGGGTGCTCTGCAAGCACTGACGCCTACTCCACAGTGCTACTGTGCACAGTGGGCAGTGCAGGAAAGCAAAGAGCCTAAGCCCTGAAGAGACAAATGCAAGCAAGAGTTTGCCAAGAGTAGGCTAACATTTGTTTTTTAACTTCATAGATCATTAGTACTGTATTCTTCACTGAAAAAGATTTTTAAAAAATTTTTCAAAAAGTAATTGAAATCTTAGTTTTTTTGTTTGTTTTGTTTTGTTTGTCATTTGGCCTGGAATCTTGCAAGGTTATTTGTAGAAATGGATATTTTTCATTCTCACTGCTTCCTGAGCTTTCTTGATTTACAATCTCTTCCTATTTCTTCTCACATTATAATAAACTTTACAAAGCAGATGATAAAAAAATTAAAGTCTTAGTTGATTTAAATCTTAATAAATCTTTATAGATTTAAATTTCTTCATAATTAATATGTAGACCCTATGAAATATCTGAAGACACAATGGAGTTTGATTTGGAAGATGGTAGTGCATAACCCTACCGCACATTACCTTTTCTAAGAGATAAGCAATATAAAAGGATTTGACAAATATTCAGTACCCTGTAACTTTACCATTGTATTTTTTAAGTTGCCAGGAATACAGGAGTTCGGAAAAGCAAATCATTTATTTAATTGCCTTAAGGGATCTTAAATTAACGCAAGATATTTTCTTAAATTTTGAGCTAATCTGTAATCTTGCACTTTGCTGAAGTCCCTTTTAAATTCTGGCTTTAATCAGTTTCCCTAAGCAGTCTACTGAAAAGCTAGAACTCAGGCCCCAAACTCTAAGAAAAATTCTTATGTGCTATATTATTCTTTTTTCTCTCTGAATGACCTATTCTGAAAAATTATGCAATATAAAATTATAACAGCAAGAGAGCATCCCAAAGAAAAATAAAATTATTTGTATATTGTATGATTATTATTTTAGGTTATTTTTCAGATTAATAGTATCCAGAATAGATTAAAAATAAAATAAAATAAAATAAAATTGTGGTTCCACTGCAAGTTGCTGTACTCACAGCATTTTAAGAACTAAAAGAGCTAGATTCATGGACTTACTTCTGAATATCTGAGCCTTAAAGGGAGCTTGAGTTTTTCTTGATTGAGATTAAAAATAACGTCCTCTATTCTTCAGACAGTGCATGGTGACTGTTAAAAACCACATCATGAGACGAAGGTGTTATGTGGTGAGTCTGATTGCCACTCAACTTCACGTATACTTCTGCACAGGGGAGTACTATAGATACAGTCAAGGATCACAAAATTTTTTCTTTAGTTTGAAGTGTCATAAATTTGTCAAGACAATTTATAAATACATTCTAGTCACAGTTTTATGTTCTTATATTTCTCTTCATTTATCCAGGAAGAAGCGTGGTTCCTACCAGCTGTACAGTATATAATTTTGTGTGGTACATCTCAAAAATTAATGATAATAAAACAAAATTAAAAAAGCACAAAGGGAAAGATTGCATTTCTTTTTCCATCCAAATCTATTCATATTTCTTAAGATGTTTCATCTGAGATAGGAATGGATGAATTAATTCATAATGCTGAAATGTTGGAACAACCTGGCTTCAAGGAAAGAATATTAAATGATTTCCTTATATAAACATGCACATACTCGTCTAAATTTCCTCTGAATGTTCTTCATTAAAAAAAGAAAAAAACTCTTGTCGACATTCAGTGCCCATTAATAGTTATAGTTTTATGAGAAATCAATACTTATTCCAGAGAAAGTGACTGAATTTGGAATAGGATAGTTTCATTTCTCAGAATCAGAATACGAAATCAGTTATTTGCAAATCAATACTTACCACTTAATGGAATCCGTGTCCATTTCTGCTTTTTGCTATGATACATTTTTAGATTTGCATTTTCATTTGGATAATTTGTCTTTGATTCCTTATTGTGGTTTATTCTCCAGCTAACGTGGTGTTGTCGTGAACTTAAGCCCATACACAATCAGATTCTTTTGATTATTTTTCAGATACTTTGTGAAAACAAGGAGTGAGCAATATTCAGCCTGAAAATGTCTTTCCAACTTTATCTTCCTTATTCTGAAATACTTTCAAAATTGCAACACAGTTGCATCTCAAGTCATTCTCAAAGTTACAAAAGGAGCTACTAATAGCTTGGATGCATTTTCAAATCCTTTTAACTCCAGCATTTAAAGGGAATGATTTTATGAGGATATACATCACTGTTTCAATGTTTTCTAAATCTGATAAAATGGAATGTACCCTGAAGTTGTTAATCTTTTTTTTTTTTTTTTGCAGATGAATACACATAATCAAAATATTTTTAAATATATTCCAGATCAAATGATGACCTATGTACTTCATAAAATGCAGCATATTATCTGGGTAGTTAGCTGGAAGCAAATAGTCAATTTTGTATTAATTTGTAAACAAGCAACGGTATCAATTGCAAATGATGCTGATGATGCAAATACAAAAAAATGCTTCATGTCAAATTAAAATCACTGAGACTATACCAATATTGCATTTTGAAACATTCCTAATGCAGCTTTATTGCTGTTTTGAAAATGATCTAGCAAAGATTATTGCTCTTTCAACTGCAATAGCAGACAACCATTAGAAATATTTGATATTCCCGTGGTATGAGGAAAAGAAAAGAAAACAAAAAACCACTCTCTTTGGATACACATCATTTCTTATATTTTACAGAAGACCTATAGGTAAATTTTTAAAAAATAAAATTTGTGTAGTTTTATGTCAGTGTCATCTAATTAACACGAGTAACTATTTTTATTTTTTTCTGTAGATGTTAGTGTGCCATTTTACAAAATTGTATGCATTTCAGAGGTATGAAAAAAAGCTTTAAGAATTCTGTTCTTTCATGTTACACTAGAAATGTTTTTATGTCCTTCATTTGTCTCATGTTTTATATCTAACAGACCAGTATCAGCAGTTGAGAAGTTTATTCTGCATTAACTGCGCTAAGCATTCTGGCAGTTTTCCTAACGTTATCAATCCTTGAAAGATTGTATATACACTCATCCCAGAATGTGCAGTCTCTTTTCTTCAGGAGTTAGATCCTGGTAATCATAAGTCTGGTTGCAATTAACTAATTAAAAGTACTAGTTTAGATACATTTATTTAGCTACAATGTGACATCCTTATCATTGGCCCCATCCACTGTGGTATAGAACAAATAGCGGATAGTCTAGGTAAATACTGGAGATAAGATCATATTTAGATGTGAAATGGTTCAATATATAGGAGGTTTTTTTGCTGGCGCTGGTCAACCAACAGTTCAAACATCTTTTTTTTACATTTCAGTGGTGGTTGAAGTAATTTCATAGAATTTGCGAAGAAATACAGGATCTGTTGGCTGAGATACTATATAAATGTTAAATATTGTTTGAGGCTGAATGATGCGGCCAAAAATGTGTCCTTTGACAAAGATTCTTAAAATTTAGTCATTCAGAGGTCTCACAGGGGCTTGGAAATCAGAATAATGCAGCTGGTTTCAGGTCTTCATTCCTCTCAGACCAGCTTTTCAGTCTTCAGTCAGCATTCTCAGTAGAGACAGAATTCTCCAGTGCTTTCTTTGAGGGAGTTCTAAAGATCAGTCCTCTGAAGCTCTTGATTTTCTTTCCAATTCCACTGAGCCATTCTAATATTCTTCAATCTTCTCAGTAGCTCAGGGTACACCACTGGCACAGGAAGGGGGAAGCCCGGTTTGAGCAGAATTTCTCCCAGATCACAGAATACCTAGGCTGGATGAAGTTTTCTAAGAACTCTGGTGAGGCCTTTTCCAGGTTCTGAGCAGAGAAAACAGTTTTCTAATGGCTTTAAGACTTTATCCTTCACAGAACAGTCAATGAGACATCGAAGATGGTTAATATGCAGACACAGTAAACATTTGCAGCTTATTTAACAGCTAATTAAACTGTGTAACAGTTTTCTTCCGGACCGTGTCATTTCCTTACCAGTCTTACAAATACAAAGAGGCCAGAGTAACACCAGAGTTTGACAGGCAGAATTTTATACTGAAAACAAGGTTTAAATCAACAACATATTGGTTAGTGTTGCTTTGAAAAGGTTTGATTGATTCATTCTTCCTGACCTTGCTCATTCAAAAAATGACTGAAATAATATAGTTTCCTTGAAATGATAGGTATGTGATATCTGTAAAGTAATTTATTTTCCTTTTGGATTCTCATTTAAAAAGAAGAAATAGAAGGAACTGAGGAAAAATGAATTTAAGTCTGTGTTCCATTTTCGTTTCTGAGCACTGAAAAAAATACTTTTAAAATTTATTTTTCCCCTTTTTTCCCTTCATTTTAGGCCCTGAATGAAATTCTTACCTTTCCAGCCAGCAGGTGGGCAATAAATATTCCTTTAGAGTGGGGGATGCAGTGTAATGGGTCTCTAATAGCAGTTGTCTCCATCTGTTGTGATTTCTTCATTTTTCATTGTAATTTTCCTTCAGTATGGAGCTGCTGTAGTTCTTTACCTTTCTGGCCACACTTCTCCTTTATTCTGGGTAGGATTTAGGATAGGCAGACAGATGCAGCTTGTGGTGGAGGGAAATAGCTGTTTATGCTTCCTTTTTGAGCCCTGATAACAGCTTCTGGAAACATTAGATTATTTTTTAATACTACTTTTTAATCACCTCAGCTTGCAAACAGAGGGGAAAAAGATGCAGTGTAGTAAAATTACATGTTATTAAGAAAAACAAATCAAGAGAAAACTGAGAATTATGAAACTGATAAAGTGATTTTTATTGACTTCTGTAGTCCACTTTCTATGCATGTAACTGGATATTAAGCAGAAAGAAGTTCCTGTGGCCTGTTAGAAACACCCTGTCTGGTCTCAATATTTCTGTAAGGTTCACTGAATACAGCAAAGCTAGAAAAGAATACTGGGTCTTGCTGAGATGGCTAAACTGCACACTTTCCCTTTACTGCTAAAGTAGGAAAGTGAATACTTACAATTTTCTATCTTCTTTTGTTAAACAACATTGAGTAATCAGTCTTCCCTGCAAATCTTTAAAGTATCAAAAGAAATGTGAGGATCATTTTCAAACTGTTTTCCCATACCAGTTAATTGTATGAGGTGAGTGCCGTATAAGCATTGCGGACAGACTGACGTATTAAATTTGACACACCAGTGACTTGTTTGCTTGGGAATTTGCAGTAAGGGAAAGAGAATTCATAGATTTTCAGAAGGGAAACTAACCAGTAATATTTTCTAACAGCGAAACTGTGATCTGAAATTGTTGTCTGTGGGAAGTTGCTACTTTGTGCATTGTGATTTACCTTGACGTTTTCTCAGATGCATCCTTGTTACCAGCAAATGCTGACCAGGTCCTAAAATCCACAAAATAGCAAGCAGTATTTTTAAATAATTTTGCTGTCAGAAAGCTGAAGGTAACTTTCATTCTTAAGAGGAAACTTTCCTGCATCACAGAGATTAGGGATAACAGTGCTATCCCAGGCCGCCATGGGCCTTCAGAGTTCAATCTCTGAGCTTTGTTTGCAATTAAAACACAGCTTTGCTGATATTCTCAGTAAACCTGCCCCACAATTATATCTATGCAGATATAACTAAATACTATTAAAGCTTTCATCCGCTATCAGAACTCTCAGCTTTCATAATCTGCAGATGGATAGCTCTGAAAAAATGCAGATTAATTAGAGTTCCGACTGAAAATTTAAGCTTTGAAATAAGAGATTGTTAGCAGGTACTCTGAACTTCAAAAGGCACACACTGCAAGGAAGCTAGGAGCTAAGGCTTAATAGAAATATGAGGAGAAAGAAAATAGTGTCAAATCATGTGATCCCTGTACACTTTTACAACCCAAATACAAAAAAAGTTCTCTGATATTAAAGTGTGAAATATAAAATGTAAAACTGAATACAATATTTCTTCTGGTGAGAAAAATCTCAGTCAGTCTGAAGAGGACAGTATTACCTGAAACGAATGAATGAAGGTTAGCGTGGAGTTTCAGACCAGTGGTGACTGAGGGGATTAAAGTTCTCAGGACACATTCTTGTCCTTTACAGCATTACCAAAAGCTAACCAAGAAAAGAGTTACAACAAGTAACATTTAAAATAATTTAAATGTATTATGTATTAATAGTACCTCTGTGCTAATAATTGAGAATGACAAAAATACTGGAAGGAGAAATACTCAGGGTGCCAAAGATAACTTCTGTTCAATTGCTAAACTAAGTAACATTACTTCACACTATCTTAAAATTTGAGTTTGGGGACTGTGAGTTTCACTTTAAATATTGTTTGAATCTAGGAGAGCTAAAACTTCAGATGACTCAAAATGAAGTTTCAACCATTTTTATCAAATATCACAATTTTTTTAAGGGTGATCACAAAAGGACAATATGTCAGATTTAACACATTTTAGTATAGGTTTCAATAACTGTCAACATTTTCTTACAAAACCTGAAGCCTGACAGTAGAGTTTTACTGTATACGTAATATGCATAATGTTACTTGTTAGTTAAGAAAGTCTATCTTCATCACAAAAATGTTCCCAAAGTAGATTTACTTATGGTTTTCTAAGCCAAGCTTTGAGATGTCTACAAAGCTGACTATTTATATTCCTTTATAAAGCGTCAAAACATACACTAATATTACTCTAATATCGCCATCTGAATGAAAAATGGCATTGCATAAACATTTCTTGGCGATGAGAGACTGGCTGAGTCAACTGCTGGAGAAATTCCTCGATATTTACCTTACAGTTTGGGTAAAGGTGGGAAGAAGACTTATGAGAGCACAGCCTTGAAAGTGTATTCAGCTGAAGACCTGAGAGCATTTACTGGTTTCCATCACGAGAGTTCGTGTTCTGGCCACACACCAGTCTGCTGTTTTCATGTGAGGGAAACTTGGCTGCATAAACTGCAAGAGAGTCATGATATGATTCAGTTAGATTTGTGATGTGTTTATACAGTCAGAGATGCTATGCTGCTTATCTGCTACCTATTTTCTTGTGCAAAAATGTTTAATGAATAGATCAGCTGATATTGTGTATGGTTGGTGCAGTTGAAGATGTGTGATACAAGGACCATTGAAAGCAATGATCCCTGTCACAAATTGCCCTGGTTTTGGCTGATATAATTTTCTTCACAGAGGCTTGTGTGATGCTGTGTTTGGGATTTTTGATACGAATAGTGGTGATAACACACCAGTGTTTCGGTTGTTGCAGAGCAGTGCTTGCACAGAGCCAGGGACTTTCCTGCTTCTCGTGCTGCAGGGGGCTGGGGGTGCACGAGCAGCTGGGAGGGGACACAGCCAGGGCAGGTGACCCACATGGACCACAGGGACATCCCGTACCATATGGTGTCATGCTCAGCAGTACAAGCTGGGGGAAAGAAGGAGGAGGGGGGGACATTCGGAGTTTGTCTTCCCAAGAAACTGTTACTGTGATGAGCCCTGCTTTCCTGGCAGTGGCTGCCCGTGGGAAGTAGCGAATGAATTCCTTGTTTTGCTTTGCTTGTGCGCGCGGCTTTTGCTTTACCTGGTAAACTGTCTTCATCACAACCCACAAGCTCTCGCACCTTTACCTTTCCGATTCTCTCCCCCATCCCACCTGGGGAGAGTGAGCGAGCAGCCGTGTGGTGCTGAGCTGCCTGCTGGGGTTCAACCACAACACAAATCCACCAGTGGAAAATTTTGAATTTTCCGCTGAATTTTTAGCTACAGTTGCATTAAATAAATGATATCCTTATGTAAACAATCGTACCATCCTGAGCAAGAAAATAATCATTAAATGTATAATTCATAGAGATTCTCTACCTGAGAACAGAAACACTCATGAAAGAGAACAGGCAAGTCTTTAGGTACCCACTTCAGGAAACATTTAAACTTATGTGTAAGTGCTGCTGAAGTCAAGGATGCACTTGACTTAACCATTTCTGTTCCGTAATTAGCTTACCCTCATTCATACTCTAAAGGCAGGATTTCTCATCTAGTTAAGCCTACAAAATAACATTTGCTTCTAAATGTCTTCTGGTTTACTAGTCTGAAGAAGTTTGGAGACATTAAAGAGAGTATTTAAAGATTAAAGTGAATAATAACAATGATGTTACCTCTTCTCCTTTCTCCACAGTGCAGAGTTTCTACATACTTGTCATAATCGGACATACAGGTGTGAACAATTACTGGCAAAGAGCACTGTCTCTGGGTAGCAAAATTTTAGTTTCTTTGCTTCCTGTTGTGGAAGTCACAAGGTGAATACATGAGCTTCTGCTGGGAGAGGACATGGTAGACATGTTTCAGTGACTCACTTCACAAAATATCATACCCACCTTTTGCAGAACTTTTTCCTGGGTAATAATAGTGGGGATCATAGCAGGGACAGTCAGAGTGCCAGAGGGACAATTTGTAACCAGTGCCAGCAGGCAATCTTCTTGATATGTGGAAAGTCAGTGGATACTTTCTTTTTTGTGATTGTTAAAACTGATTTTATTTGAAATTCACAAAGAACAGTAGTAACTCTTTTTGGTTGGTCGTTTGGTTGGTTGTTTTGTTTTGTTTTGTTTTGTTTTCCTTGGAGGAGAGTCTGCAAAGAGTCTCCTGCTGTTCCAAATCCAAAGCTTTCAGCTTCCATTATAAGGTGACAGAGAAAAAATGTGGTGATGTGGGATTCTGCTTTCTCCTCAGTATGCTTTTGTTTTAGCACCTCAGAAAGTCCTAGGCACATAACCTTGTTTCAAGCATAGAAACCACAAAATGCAATCTGTCTCTTCAGGGGATTTATACATCTTCTACTCTTTCAAGGAGATTTTGAGGCCTTTTTTGCTCTACGGAGACATTATAATCCAAGAATTGTAATCCATCTCATAGCCCATTTCTGTAACAAATGTAATATGTGAATAACAGCCTTCAAGAAATGATGTGGTAGAAGTAAGAGCTTGTTAGGTGCTTGAGGCTTGATGTTTGATGCTTGAAGACAATCTGAAGGACTGCTGTTGGTAGAAACACCTGAAATACACGCTAAGAGTTAACCAAGTCAAAATGTAAGTGCTTAGCATTATTGCAAGTGACAGGGTCACGTTCAAAATAGATGAATACAAAATGTTGTGATAAAAAAGTATATTTAGAATTAAACTTCTTGAAGCTGAGAAAATGCCAGTGTCAAGGTATAGTATAGCTTCTTGAATTAGCGGAAGTTCTGCAAAGTTAAGTTTTAATTTGCTACCTTGCATGCTGATGTTAACAGCACTTCTTCAGTGTCTAGCATCTGCTGGCACTAAACACTTTGTAGGATGAGGCCCTTAGTATGTGTACTGTGTTGGCATGGCTTTTTTTGCAACCCACGAGGAGCAAAAGTGTTCTTTAATGCTATAGATATGCTCTGTAGTGCACTAGGAGTTCAAGGAACAGTAAACTAAAATTTTACAAGTCTTCAGATAGGATTGGCAAGTGACTAAAGAGGTCTGCTTGCTGACTCTTCACCAGCATAATTATTGAAGGTCAGAGCGGTGACAGTGTAAACTGATAATTATTTGTTTACAACATTGCATGGATAATTAGTTAGGTTATACTTTCTGTCAAGGTAAATGTTGAAAGTGTTCAAATGGTAGTGAATATTCTCATGGATACTAATTTTCTCCATAAGGACCAGGTCAGAACCAGTTAAAGTCAGTGAATCATGAATTTCAGTACGTTTGGTATCAGCATCTGAGAAGTGCAGGCTGCATAAGTTTATCTTTCTTTCTTTGGAGAGGGTGCAGAATTCACTCTAAAGGGTTTATCTCTGATACAGCCTTCACAGTAGTGGCTGGAGGGGAAGGCTGTTCTACAATTTACTTGTTTGTTTAAACATTTCCACATGCATTACTTCAGTTAATTTGCTTATTAATTCACAAATGAGGCATTGTCTTCTCTGTAGGGATTGCCAATTGCAGAGAATCTTTATTCTTGGTGTATTTCTCTTGTTTCCTTAAGTACACACACTCATGCCTTGTTAGACCTAAACTACTGCCTCACTTCATAAAGGTACATTCCTGTATTGAAAATATGTATTTCCTGTCTTTTTCCTGTACAATTATGCATTCGCAGAGTCCTTGACAATTTTTATGGTCATTGCTCTAAGGCTAAAAATGTTCTTTTTTTTTTTTTTTTTCCTCATTAAACACCTCATAAGGATGGAGTTTAATGTTTGCTTGACAGTGCTTCTGGAGACATGTAGGTTCTGGGCCTGTGCAGGTTCATAGGATTATGAACCATTGAATCTGCTCAGACTTTCAGTACATTTATTAAATGTTCATTCCTATTTCTAACTTTAATTTAGTTCTAATAAAAAAAAAAAAGTCCAGCTGTAACATCTATCATTTGGAAGATAGGAATAGAGAAGTATAACCTATAATATAGGTTTCTTCTCCAAGTGAACTGCAAAGAAGAAATTGTGTTAATTTCATGTAGCCTTCACAGTTGTCATCTGAGCATCCCTGAGTCTTCACGCTTTTGACTGTTCCATGAGTTGCAGTATTGAAACCAAAAAAACCTCAAATACAAATGGGTGTAGGTATTCCACAGGATATTTGAAAATACCTCCTTCTTACTGTGCTATTAAATGAATGATTTTTTAAATGAGTGACTCTCCCTTTGGAACAAAATTTAAATGTTCAGTGAAATAGTGTTTGCTACTGAAAAAGCATTCTTTCATTACTGGATACATATTTTGGCCATGATTTGAAATTTGCCCTACGCTAGAACAACTTTTTGTATTCACTAAGCCCTCATATAGGCAAGATTTTATGAGTGCATACTTTCATCCGAGAGAAGCTCTATGATCTTTGCCAATGCTTGTAGGTCTGAATAGAACAATTTACAAGAGTGGGATTTTTCAGGCAGATAAACATCATTTTCTTACCAGCATACAAGAAAGCACTCAGGACATTCCTCCAAACTGTTAATGACTTCATTGCAATGTGCACTCGAATGATTCCTGGTTTATCTCCTTTAAATAATGTTTTCAATAAGAGTGGATGGAGAGGAAAAACTTGAAGAATGATGAACTCTTCATTAGGGTTCAAGTTACAAATTGTTGTCACTGTGCGCGACATATTAGAGAACAGTGTTTTCTTGGAACATCAAAATCCAAAAGCAAGTGTAGAAAAAGAAAACATTTTAATTCTCTTTATTTGTTCTCTGCTGAGAAGAGCTTAGTTTTTGATGAGCTGAACAGTTTTACAGTTAAGAAGTAATCACTAATATTAGCAAAGTTGCAGAGATTGAGGTTTGCCAGCTGGCATGTTCTGAGAAATTGGGTCATATAGTAGCATGGTGCAGATCCTCAGACCAGCTCAGGATAAAGATTTGACTGATACTACCTCTTCTAGTCTCACTCTGAAGCTACACATCTAATGGCAAGCACTGTTTGAAACAGAGAAAACCTTTCCATATGTTAGTCTGATAGATGTTTATCTCTAACAGCAGCTGCTAATGTGCCTTGGCCAAATAAACACCTGGTGTAAGTCAAAAAGGATCCAGATCTAGTCTTTTGCCCTTTTAGATGTAATTTTCTTACGTTTGCTGCTTTAACGGTGTGGTTCTTGTACTGAATTTTTTTTAAGGAACACAACTTTTACAAAGCATTTCTATTTTTTTTCTTACTTCTTCCTGGGGAGAAGTATTCTTAAATTAGACTCATTAAAAATCTATTGTATTGCTGAGAGTGCACATGCTAGAATTTTTTTCCACTAATGTAAAGTGGGAGAAGCAGAAGTATCATTATATTAATGGATTGAAGGGAATATACTTGACTACCACCCAGCTTACAAAGCAAAATATAACAGTATATAAAACTAAGATAAAAGGAATCTAGCTGTATAAGGCTGTAATAAAACTGTGGTAAATGAAATCTAGCTGCATATCTCCATGACAAGTAATTCCTAACTGAATTCACCTATCAAAACTCTACTGTCCTTTGGTAAGACAAATAAGACGTTGAAGCCTGCCCTGAAGGCTCAGTGACAGCAATGAGTTGGTGGTATAACTTCACTCACTAGTAGGCACCTTCTGACGTGTGAGATGTACACGAATTAGAACCGTGCTTGTGCTGGGATCTACAAGTATTTCCTCCAAATTACACATATTAAATCTTACTGATGGAAAGGAAAATCAGTTTACTGGAAAGCCAGTACTCTCTTCATTTCAATTGTTCTTTAAAATATTTTTGTTATATTTAAAAGGTCAGACTACATTGACATACTTACCTGTTTATAGGTGCACAGTTAGTTGTATGCGTTAAAGGATGTAAGACTAGCATCAGTACTATTACTAATGGTGTGGAAAATATATGCTAAGTTAAAGAAATTAATAAATCCATACTGGATTAGGATCCTGGTATTTTTATCTTTTTAATCTTTTCTGTGAGAAAGAAAAGAAGATTTGTGAAATGTGTGTGAAACATCATAGGAACAAATTGGTCCTGTGGGTATAAATCTGTCATAATACCTGCTTTTTCTGTCTTGTTTCTCTTTTGGTATGTCTGAATGAAGTTAACACTAAGAAGGGTTACAGAAATAAGTTATCTAGCAAATTTTAAAACCCTGACTGTAAACAAGGGAGATTATTAGCTAGATGATGGGAATAAGCCCCAAGACTCTTTTTGTGCACGACTAAGCAACCTAATGCAGTATTGTTTAATATTTGAGGGATGAGAGAATGAACTGGTTTCATCCATGGTAGACCAAAAGTATTTTAAAGCGCATGGTTATTTCACAAGAGAAGTTAGTGTGTTACCTATTTTGTCTTCTTTTCATAAATACAAAGGGAAAATTATCATGCTGCATCACAGTAATACTTTTAATTGAACTAATTGTTAGTGATAGTGTGGCAGTAGTTATTGTTTGAGCAATTTCTGGCCAACTTATCGATATCAGACTCTTAATACTTTGATTGAAACCAGATACATATGTCAAGTGGGACATTGCTTTTCATGCTTGACTATAATAGAAATTTGCCAAAATGGCTCAATTTAAGCTGTTTTGTTGTTGTTGTTTGTTTGTTTTGTTTTGTTTTGTTTTTTTCAGGCAAGTTGAAAATGTGTTATATCAAGGCACAAAGCCAGAGACTTAGAATCAGCTGGCAGAATGACAGAAGTCAGAATTATGTTTAAAGGAAAGGAAATAAATGTTTCTCTTGTAGGAAATATCATAATTGTTTCTGGCATAAAAAAATACGCATTGCCAAGGAGATCTAAATCCTGCTGTCTACTGTCAGTTACCAGTACATCTGGCATCAGTTGCTAGTACTGTGTTGTTTTGTCCAAATCAGCTAAAACAGCCTGTTTAGTTTTAAAGACTTCATGGAAGCCTTCATGAAGCCAGTCTGTGACCTGCCAGGGACTTACCTGGACACTGAATCGGGATGGGTGAGCATATTCTGTCTTCTGCAGCACCTGCCTCTGAGGTTGCAAACCCACCCTGGTCTCTGCTCAGTACTGCAATGAAAAAATACAAGCAGTGGGGAGATATCTGAGGGATTAAGTCATACAGGGGAACATGCCAGTCATTTCAAACTTTACTTTAGAATGTCAAGATGTCCTCCATCCATGCAGATATGACAGCTTTCCTGCTTTTCCTGAACCAATTATTGCCCGTTTTAGAGATAATTTCCCATGTGTATTTTCTAAAAGGATTAGTGATCTGTGCCTGAAGATATTTCCTTGCTATTACATGATTATGGAGTTTCTTTTGTAGACTAGTATTAATATTTGCTGCTTCAATCCTTCATTTGCATCCTTTTTTTTTTTTCTATAAAGTCATACATGTCTCTGTGTTTTGTCTTTCTCTTCAAAACAATCTTAATTCTCTAATATTTTGTTTGAGAGTTATCATCTTCCTACAGGTTCCGGTTAAGTCTGCTCTGCAATGACCTTTTTGCCCTGCATGGTGTATTATTGTGACCACTCCTGTTTCTTTTCTGAAATATTCCATCTGTGCATAAACATTAGTAACCTTTTAATCCAGTCTTCTGTTGTCTATGTGCCTTACCTGTTTTTAACTTAATTCGATTGTCTCCTCTTTTACAAGATTTTTTTCCAGCAACCACAGTGATCAGGGAATATTGTTCTAAGCCAATGCACAAAAAAGCATGAGCAACCTGAGGCTGACGAATAATTAAATATGTCTGATACACTAAAATGGCCAGATCGTCTTCTCTTAAGACCTTATGGTTTTCACTAATTTCACAGGAGTATAACTTCGTTATGTCACAGAGTATCTATACACAGTGTCTACAGATAAGAAAAGTTTATACCTGCATACTATTTAAGTACTATGTAACTCTGCGAGCTACAGTTTAAATGACACCTATGGTTAGAGACCTTGAATGGTCCCTTTCTGGTTAGATCAGTTTCATCCTAACAGCTCAAGCAAAGGATTTCCCAAAGGGTGAAAATGCAGTTCTTTCTCACAAGGTACGTAAAAATGATACACTGTTTGGATTAGACTCCTTTTATTAGAGTGTCATGTGATCCTGCTGATCCTCTTTTATCAGGAGAGGAAGAAATAATGTAATTTTCAGATTTTCTGTAATTTCTGTAATAATACAGAAGCGCAGATAAACATACAACAGGTTCCACCAGAACATCTGTAATAAAAACTCCATTCTCCTTTCTGCACCTTCCATCTTCCAAGGCATAGTGGTTTTTGCTAGCACTTGAGGATACATTTTGGCAGTTATCAGAGATCTTATCTTCTGTCTTGTCAGTAGTACCTTGGTCTGGGTTAAAACTTGGGGGATTAGGGAGGATGGCAGGAAGGCCATGATCATCCACTTCTTTGTAACTGTTACCTTGTAATATGAGATCAGGCATGGCTTTTGCCTATAAAAAAGCCCTTTATCAGGTATAACACAAGCAAGCTGAATATATAGTGCTCATCCCTATTCCTCTTTAAACACAGATATAAATGACTTCATATGATTTTATTCCAGCAATAATGACATCAAAAAGATATGCAATTGTATTGGGTTTGCATGGTAAAGGTTTGGTAGCAGGGGGGCCACAGGGGTGGCTTCTGTGAGAAGATTCCAGAAGCTGCCCCATGTCAGATAAGAGCCAGCTCCAGCCGGCTCCAAAAGGGACCCACCGCTGGCCAGAGCTGAGCCAGTGAGCGATGTTGTTTGCGCCTCTGTGAGAGCAGATTTAAGAAAGGGAAAAAATCTGCTGCGCAACAGCAACTGGGAGTGAGAGGAGTGAGGAACAGCCCTGCAGACACCAAGGTCAGTGAAGAAGGAGGGGGAGGAGGTGCTCCAGGCGCCGGAGCAGAAGTTCCCCTGTGGCCTGTGGTGAGGCCCATGGTGGAGCAGGCTGTCCCCCTGCAGCCCGTGGGGTACCACATGGAGCAGATCTCCACGCTGCAGCCCCTGGAGGAGCCCACGGAGGAGCCCATGGAGGAGCAGGTGGATCTGGCCTGAAGGAGGCTGCAGCCCATGGAGACCCCCCCCAGGAGCAGGCTCTGGGCCGGAGCTGCAGCCCGTGGAGAGGAGCCCACGCAGGAGCAGGTGATCCGGTGGGAGCTGCCACCCGTGGGGGACCCGTGCTGGAGCAGTTTGCTCCTGAAGGATGGACCCCGTGGTACGGACCCATGTTGGAGCAGCTCTTGAAGAGCTGCAGCCTGTGGGAAGCCCACGCAGGACCCGTTCGGGATGGATGGCATCCCGTGGGAGGGACCCCACGTTGGAGCAGGGGAACAGAGGGCGACCATGAAGGAGCGGCGGAGACGCAGCGATGTGGTCTGACCGCAGCCCCCATTCCCCGCTCCCCTGCGCCGCTCGGGGGGGAGGAGGTAGAAGAGGGTGGATGGGGGGAAGGTGTTTTTAGTTTGCTTTTAGTTTGTCACTGCCCTAGTTTGCTAGTGATAGTAATAAATTATATTAATCTCCCTATGTTGAGTCTGTTTTGCCAGTGACGATAATTAGTGAGTAACCTGCTTGTCCTTATCTCAACCCTTGAGCCCTTGTCCATTGTATTTTCTCCCCCTCTTCCTTTGAGGAGGGGGAGTGAGCGAGCGGTTGTGGTGGAGGTCGGCTGTTTAGCTGGGTAAAACCACAACAGCAATAAAACATAGTAACATTGCTGAAAAAGAGCACCCTAATTTCTAAAGAAAAAACATCTTCAGGATCCTTATCTGGAAATTCAATGAGCCAAAGACTGCATTAAGTGTTTGCATGTTGGTAGAGGTTTTGGTTTTGGTTTTGATTTTGATTTCAATCAACAAGTGCAATAAACATTTCTGAGACAAAGTTTTTGTCATGAAATATGCAGTTAAACCACTTCCTCACCTCTGTTTCCCAGTCACAGTCAGCATGGTGTTTCCCAATTAGACTTCTAGTTCAGCACTGGTTCTACAGCAAAGGGCTAGCATAAAAGAGAAGTGGAGGGAGATTTTCAAAGTAACTGTGCTAATTAGGTGTCCAGCTCTCATTGATTTAGAATAGGCTCTATGTCCTTAAGAACTCTTCATGCCTTTGAAAATTTCTCCTGTGATCTCCCTCTGCTCCACTTGCACAGCCCCTAGCATTCAAACACTTAAAATCCAAAGAAGAGAAGAGAGAGCACATGATCCCTTGTCTAAATTATCCTTCATGTCAGAACTACTATTTACAACTGAAAGATTTCAAAAGGATAGCCTATATGTTGTTGACAGAAAGAAACTTGAGGGCTATTCATATTTTACACATTAACTCCTTACCTGCTACAATGCCTGCTTGTGTGTATCTTCAATCATATGGTTTCAGTAGGTCTATATGAATTAAATACATTTGTCCTTGAAGAACTGCAGCACTGCTGCTTAACTCTCAGTGATAAATCATCTTCTGAAAGAGAATATTGAGTCAGAATAACAGATTTAAGTGATTTTACTATTTTCTAAAACAATGACAAATTATGAGGCAAGGTAAGTTGGAAATTAGTTATTCTGTGTGCCATGCTCAAATGTGCAAGGTTGAATAATGTCATATATTCAAAAATTGCACGTGTATGTATTATGCAACTTTTATAAATCTATTTTAGTGGCCAGTAGTTAACAACTTATTACCCCTAAGATTCTAAGCATTCTCCTAGTCAATCTGTTCAAATGGTATATAAAGTGCATTGAGTCTTTTCAGAAAGCTTTTTCTATGAAGTGATTTTTTTTTTAGTGTAGTAGTTAAAGTGAAATACAGCAAAGTGAAGGTTCACTGGCTTACACTATTGATGCAGCAATTCAAAATTTGTCCACCTCTGACACTGAACTGTTGGGCTGTTGGGGACCTTTTGACTTTAGGGAGATGGAGAAAGACAAAAAGAGAGGCAGGGAGAGAGGCAGGGAGAGAGAGAATTCTGTTCTGCAGATACTCCTAATAGGAGGTACGCACTTCTAATACCACATATCTTAACAGGGACACAACCTGCAATAAAATACAAATTGAGTCTAAATATAATTCCACACCACTGGAAATGATATGAGAGTGCTTCTTATTTCGTACAGGTGAAGTTCCTCTGAAGTTTAGAAGACAATTAAGTCTGCACTCTTAGTTAAGGTGTACAAACAAGCAGGAATTCTTATTAATGCATGGTTGAATGCCTTGCTGAACAAAATATAATCACACAGTACATCATGTGCAATCAAATTGGAAGGGACCTTGTTCTCCAATCTGCTCACCCATCTATGGTGGAATAGTTGCTTCTTTAGAATGAACTGTTAATAAAGGCTCTTTCGACTTTGAATGCAACTCAAATGATTCATACCAAAATAAAACCATTCAGTTACAACATCCAGCTGCTTAGAACAACTCTGAAAAATTGAAGTCTCTGGTTTTATGTCACAAGGATCACCTAAACCGTATGTGGTGATATCATCTCAGAAAGTTAGCTGCAGTTTTAGTGCTTCAAATTTTAGTCAGAATAAGGAAAAACAAAGCTAATAAGAAGATTTCTGTGATTTCTTCTGATCTTATTCAGCATCTTGAATGTCTCCATTGGTCTAAAAAATTACAGCAAAACCTCCAAACAAACAACAAAAGCTAAATACTGTTTTTGCCCTCAAATGCAGTAGCTGGAATTTACTTTGTCTATCCCAGTTGTGATCTCAGCTATTAAGAAGCAGGTAAAACTTCACAAAAAATTACAAACAGTGAATGTGAATGAAGAAGGCTGTTGTGGTTTAACCCAGCAGGCAGCTAAGCACCACACATGGGTACCATTTATAGTACGGAATATCCCTTTGGTCACGCTGGGTCAGCTGTCCTGGTCCTGTCCCTTCCCAGCTCCTTGTGCACCCCCAGGCTCCTCACTGGCAGGGCAGCACCAGAAGCTGAAAATTCCTTGGCTCTGTGTAAACACTGCTCTGCAACCACTGAAAGCGTCACCGTTATCTTCATCAAAAATTCAAAACACAGCACTGTGTGAGCCTCTACGAAGAAAATTTAACTCTATCCCAGCCAGAACCATAACAAAGGCACAAAACGAAAACAACAGACCGGAAAAGCCCAACAGCTAATGGATAAAAATTCCTAAGTTTGAATTTGGCCCAAAATCGTGAAGGCACTGACTACTTCAGTCTTCCCACTTCCGTGGGTTTCCAAAAAAAGGCTGTTTGATGAGGAAGGAATCAGTTACATGAGATCATCAGCTTTCTTGAACAACTTTCATTTCAACTGCCCAGGTTGCTTTCCAGAAACTGGTCATATGGCTTTTCTGAACCCTATTTTCATTTTACACATCTGTCTTTTCACTTTTTGTCATATGTTTAATGAAAATGTTGTCCAGTCAAAAGGTATGCTTCATTTGCAACACAGCCATAAATAAAATAAAGATTCTGTGCTACCCAGCACCGTAACAAGTGTTAATCAAGGCTCTGGTGAATCTTTAAGAGAGAGTGCAGTGCACGTGTTTATCCAGTGGTGAACCTGGAAATAAGAATTACAGTACTGTTTCTATTCAAGCTCTTGGAAAACATCCTGAGAATGCTGGATTAGCATTCAAAAAATTTAACAAAAAGAACTACCCATATTCATCCAAATTATAAGAACAAAAGTAAATTTGGGATGTTAAAAGGGTATTTTTGTTATATTTCAGTTATTTCAGTCTTTATGTCTTTATTTCTGTCCTGTTTCCTGTAGCTTCTCCAAACCACATGGTGTGTTACACACAGTTATTTGAAGTATAGCTGGGCAGAATTTCTGTCAGTATTGGTTGAAATTTCTCACTTAGATTTACATGGAACTCGTGCTCTGAAATGCACATGGTGGTACAGAATCTATTTTTAAAAGGGATACCCTGTTAAGCATTTAAACAAGTTTCTGACCTTACTTTGAGATAAATAGATATATTTAAGAAAACTGTTTTATGGAAAACTACAGTTTTAATTAGCTGGATTATGCAATAAATACAGCCTTTTACTAGAGAACAAAGTCAAGTCACTAGTGCTGCAGAGTTTTTATGAAAATAAGCTGTTACTAGGATTCTTAGGGTTTAGCTTCCCTTTTTAGTAAATCATTGGCCAGAATGGATATCTATTTTACCTCATTCATCCCATGGCTCATTCCCAGTCACAATATTTTTTATTTAATCTTTGTACAAACAGTATGATCTTAAAGAAATTTCTGTTAATATAAACAAAAGAAATACTCTCTGATTTTTAAATACGTTTCTGTTTTTTCACCATGGTGATTGCCTAAGCTATAGCTATATTTTTCGAGCTTTCAAAGTCATAAAAAAATTGAAGCTTATGCTCTTTTAGACAAATAATTTTAACAGCTTTTCTTATATTTATAGTTCATCTAAGCTCCTTAGAATAAAAATGAAAAGATGTGGCACTGTCTTCTTTGTGACCAGGAGACAATCATTGTTCCTGTAATTTTCCAGATAGCCTGCACTGTCTGTTCTGAAACAAAGCACATACAGTTGCCTGAGGCCTATGCAAGAGATCTGAATTTGTCTTTTGTCCTAATTTTTTTCAAAATAAATTGAATGAAAGCTCAGCATTCACTGACATTACAAGCATAAACAGTACATGGTGTCCCAGGCCACTGAGTTCAGGAAAGGGTAGAAAAACAAGGAGCCATTTCCAAATTTGTGGTTTTAGGATATTTTTGTATTTGCTTGCATCGAAGACTGTCCTCAAACCTACGAGGAAATTATTTCATTATTTCCTTGTAACATGTTATGGATTTTAGAAAATATTACTTCTATGTTTGACCCAACATTAGGAAAACTGTAATTTCAATTTCTGGTTCTTTGTCATTTGAACTTCCTGAAGTGAGGAAATTGAGAGCATCCTTGCAGTCATTGTAGATATATTATGCAGACTTCATCCAGGAAAGCAGTTGCATTGGAAAGACTTTTCAGGAAATATGCCAACGCCTTTTTAGCAGCATTGTTCTTCACCACACTTGCATGCTGAAATAGAGCCTTTCTTGCCTTGCTAGGTATTTAACTACAGCTGAGTGTTTAACAGCAAGTTGGCATAATCTTGAATCTGTGTGATCAACTGTAAAAGTAAGGTGAAAGATACATGGAAAATGCAGCAAATCAGCATGCACATAGATTAGCTCCCTAGCAGGCATTCTCTATATATATACAAGATCACCAGTGATGGGTACACTTTCCCTGGACATCTCTTATTTTTCCAGAAACTTGATTATCAAAAATCCCCATGCTGGAGTTGTACATTACCTCTCATAGTAGCAAGGAAGGAATGCAAATGTGTTAACTGCTGGCACCTCTCGCAGTTCTGCAATTTTATTAACATTAGGAAGAAAAAAAAAAAAGACTAAATGCTCTCCTATTCCTTTTTGAAAATAGTCTCTCACATCCAGTAGAAGTTATGTCAACTGAATGGCATAGATGTGTGTTCTGTTAGAAATCAAACAGATAACTTGGCTGAAAATCAGAGTTAAATGACAACTTAGCTATGATATTTGGCTTAAGTATAATTTCATCATGAGTTATGTTTACCCTTCTGCTACCATAATGTTGTCATTATTCTTGTTATACTTCACATTCCTTCTGTTAACTCTTTCATGTTTTAACTCATGTCGTTTAGTCTCATTGCAATATTTTCTGGTGACTTCCTTTTGCAACCTGTTTTCACAAATATTTTTGAGCACTTCTCAGTACTGTTTTTACATCAGCTCCTGTGAACAGTGAATACTGCACATTTCCAAGTTAATCATGATCAGTCAATCAAAATCATAAGTCTATGAGGAAAAAAATTAAAGCACAGAATTACGTGATGAAATATCAGGGTTTTTCTATCAGTATTTTAATGGGGATTATTTTTAAACAGGTATTTTATAAACTTTATTAACATTAACAAAAATATTACCAGGCCTATTTATTAATACCAACAGAAGCATACTGGCTTGTACTGGTTTATAGCAGGTTCAGGATGAATGGCTGTGACTGCAGCAGTGTTCTTAAAAAATAATTTGTCTACTGACTTACAAAATAAAAGGGAAAGTCCCTTACAGTATAGAGGGCTCTGTCCTGTCTTTTGCAAGTAATGTTACTTTCTTCTCAATGCTTAAAAATTGTAGAAGCATTGGACAATTCAGAGACAGTGTGCCGGTCTGCTTTGCAAATCAGATTGATTGAACAATCTTGCAAATCAGTTTGCAGTCATAAGTTTGTGTTTTTCGATGCTCTCAGTATATTCTACCAAAATGAATACATAAAATGGTATTGTAAATTGTCTAAGTAAGTAGTATTAGTCCGGGGATACCTGAGTGCTAAGGATTTAAATAAGTAAGAAGTGAGTAATATCTTTTGGATGTTTCTGCTGTTCTGGATTTAGTAATATCTTATCTAAAAGTTTACTAAAGGCTAATTTTGTATTTTGCAAGAAAATTATTTTCCATCTGTATTTTAATCATAGACTTCCCAGGCATTATTTTGTATACAGTACATTTCCTTTGTAAAACAAGACTCCAGTAATCAGAAGGACGTATTTTATATTTTTGTCTCTTCAATCTGAAAGATATCCATGTAATCAAGTATATTTATGCCAGCAAAATATTAATTCATTTTAAAGCAAGCCGAGGTTTAATCTCACCTAACTATAACTAATATGTAGACCAAAATACAGATGATTTTCTAGGTATGCACCTAAGAGAGTTTCTTTCCCTCTTGGCAACAGAGAGGACTTTAGAGAACTCTATCCTAAATTTATGCTCTTCATTAGGTGGAAAGGAAAGGCTTGGTAATCCAGGTCAAATAGGAGAGTTCAGTTTAGCATAGTGGCGTGTATCTAATATGACTTTCAGCAGAAGGAACATTTCATTCACAGAATTTTAAGAATGATCATGATAATGGTAAGATCTAAAATTAAAATCAGTATTTTAATGCATATTGTTTTTAAAGGTAAAAGCAATAGCATATTACTCACAATTTCTTATTCATTTAAATGCATTCTTGAAATAGACTTTAAAAGGATGTGCTGATCAAAATCATGTGTTTTTAAGTCTTGAAATTTAATCCAAATTCATTTAATACAAATGAAAAAATAGTACGAGACCTCAGCATTGAAATATTAGCACCACCTTTCAGTCTCAGGGGTTTTAACCTTTCATCAAGTGCTAACCCATATGAATCCTCCACTGTATGTCATGCTATAAGTAATGAGCAAAGTAAATCAGTAGTTCTTTGCCCTATTAGTGATTGACTTGATAATAAAAAAAATAATAATAATTCTGTGGTTAAGTCCAAAATAAAAATGAATGGTTGAAGAAGTACCTCTAGGTTTGTGGCTAGAATTGTAAGAAGTGGTATGATTTCAGATTCTTATTTTTTGGTTACTTGAAGGGATTCTTGATGAATCTGAAAAGTATTGCATTCTGTTTTGTAATTTCACTTCAAGAAAAAATAATTATATATTAGACTGACCTAAGCAACCAACATAGAACGGCAAAGATTCCACAAATGAACATTCTTCAGTTAAGTACAGGATATCTGCTATTCTTTAAGGGGAGAAAATTCATATAGGTAAATTTTTTCAAATGCAAGGGACTTTTGTTTCTTCAAATTATTACATTAATAACAACCTGAACACTAAAGGAAAAAAGAATTGCAAAGAAATTAAATTACTTTCATTATTCTGATGGTTTTGGGACACTGATTCATCTCATTTATCTAGAACAAGAAACAGTTTAAAATGTGGTAGCTTAGAGTTTGCTCTATTTTTCTTAAGAATTCTTCAGATCTCATGGGCGGGGGGAGGAGGGAGAAAGGTAGGAGGTGAAGATGACAGGGCACTATCACCAATTCAATTTAATCTTAAATTCCAAGAAGCTTTTCAAAATCAAATCAAATATAGAGGGGAAAATTAGCATAAGAATCACCAGTAATAAAAGTAAAGAGAAAGAATAAAGTAATTGCTTTTCACCAAAGTTTAAAGCAAAGCAATAACAGAGAAAATACTGCAGCTTAGAAAATGATTTGCCATTGCAATGATTCATTTCTAGCCTATAATAGGTTTTATTTCCCTGCTTTGCAGTAATGCATTCATTACATGCCCAATTTAGAGCAAAGTTAGCCACAGAATTCTGTGTAAATATACTACTTTTCAGCTCATCTTGAACGGTACATCAGCATGACAAACCAGATACCAGTGTAACACAGCAACAGATGTGGACAATAGTTGTCTAACACCATCTTATTAGCCAAAAAAAAAGGTTAATATAACAAGAGTTCATTGCATAATTGATTAGACCAGGTTATAGTCCTGTTAGAGTTAGTAGCTCATTGTTTTGAATGAGTTTAGTGTCAGAGGCACATGTTTTTAAAATGCTTGCCTTATATAATGATTGTTGTACTAACAGCATTAGTCTGATGGAGGTCTTTGTGTTTTGATAAGACAAATGCAGTCAGTCTATACATTTCCAACTCCAGTCAGCTATAGGGATAATTGGTAAGACCATACTGATCAAGTAATTTTACATATTTGCATAATGTACAAGATGGGGGAAAGCTGTATCCATTTAGTCAATGAAATAACATCACAGACAGATGGATTTGGCACTAGGTAAGCCAAATAGTGATTTACAACTGTAAGTTCTTAACCATTTTGTGGCTACTGTTAGTAACATTGATCTTCATAAGAGGAAAGAGGACAGAGCTTGCAAATCATTTTTCCAAAGATACACACCTGAAGAAGGATCCCATTTAGCTAATGTAGGTACCTAACTTTCTCATTCTTAAACTCTAGGAATTTAGTGAATTTTCTGTGCTTCTAGTACCTTGTCATCCACGGATATGGTTTTGACATCCTATAAAAAGGGAAGCCTTGGCTTTTGAGTTTAGGATCCCAAGGTAGGCAGAGAGCAATGACTTCAAGCAGTTTTCAGAGGCATCTCTGCCTTACTGTTGACTACCTATGAAACCTGCACATTTATTTTCATTGCACTGTTCTTTAGGGACCATAAAATTATGTGAAAACTATGTACATTTGTAACCGTATCCAAAACACATTTTGTCAGCTGAGTGGGTTACGGTAATTCACTTCCAAGAAGTTGTTAAAGAAACATCTGAAATGAAACTTGTATTTCAGTAAGCTTTAATAGCACCTGCTTTTTACAGGCTAACAATTGCAGACTGTATATGTACTAACCTGTCAATATGAGGAAAGCAGAATGTGTTTTTGTAGATGCAAAAGAAATAAAAGTAAATGCATTATCAAATGTCACTCAAAATAATAGTCCAACAATGATTTAGACTTTGCCACTCCTAACACATCATTGTTTGATGTTCTTAAATGCTTCCTTCCACCATTCTCATATCCTAAGGATTGTATATTGAAGCAATAATACAAGGAAGGAATCTATCTGTCTTGAAAAGTCATTGTCAAAATTAAACAGAAATACATTCACCTGTGGGATACAGTAGTGGTAAAAATATAGCGCTACTGAAGTCAATGGCATAATTGTCCCTGAACTTGGTAGGACTGAGTTTTCATCTCAGGGCTTCTCATTTTAATGATTTTACATATTCATTTTCTGCCCTAAAATGATACATTAAAAAATACAAGCATTTAGTTATTCTGACATGCAGACCAAGAGAGCAGGCCATATGGCAACTGAAAAATATTATGACTACTGGAGATATGATTCAGAAATATGAGCTGCTGAATTGGTATTTTCATTTCAGCAAAAACAAACAGGTTAAGAGCATTCTCTTTGAAGTTTACATTATTTCTTTACAATACAACAGATGGAAGTGGTATTCACCCCACTCATCACTAAGCAGGAGGGTATCATCTTATTTCATTAAGTCTACCAGTTGAAGTTTACAGCTCCATCAAGAACATATTCTAACTTCTGGTATCATTTCTTGAACAACTTACAGCGTTGTGCATTGTGTTCTCTCTGGGCAACATTCCAAGTTTCAGAGACCTGCTCTCCACTAACTTACAATAGATGGAGTCTGAAGAGTAAAATGTCTTTCCAAAAAGAGGCTGCAGATTCATAGCAAATAACTGCAGTCAACAGTGCACAAAGTGACACATCTATGGCTGAGAACACCTTTGTGAAAAGGTAGTAGCTCTTAATTAGTTGCCTAGGAATATCTGCTGCTAGTTCACGAAACAGTGTTTTTTTGCAGCAGCTTGGCTACAAAATGGAATTGTTTTTACTTCATTTATTGAAATAAAAATAGAGCTGATATTAACCTAATTGGTTGCACAAAAGCCACTGAATCATCTGCAGCCATGTCAGATGCCTGACTGTATGCCTCAGGTATAAAATGAAATCAAATAATGGAACACAAAGGTCAGTGGCATGATGTCCAACTTTGATTCTTTCCTTAAATCCACTTCAGTGGTAATTCATATGTATTAAAGGCAGTAATTCAGTTTTTCTCAGCAGTCAACAAATTCATATAAATCAAAACTGTATCGCCCATAGTTAAAAGCTATTAGAATGACTGTTAATGTTCTTCCCAACAGTGGACAGCAGATTGCATTTTAATGACTATGCCATGACAAGAAGAAACACAATACATTTTTGGACTGTGTGCCTAGATTCAAGACATTATGAGAGATGGTAATAATAATATTTTGCTGTTTAGCTCTAGAATAAGTAAATGTAACACAAGAAGAAAACAACAAAATATCAGGGAACCAAACCAAAATAGTTACCTTGAATTCTGATGGGTGCTAGTATTGGGTATACAGTCATAAGGGCTATTTATTCGAGGCATGTAGAAATGTTGAAGTTATTAATTTAACAGTTTAAGCTACAAAAGTTTAAGTATAGTGGCAAAGTGATAGTAAGAGATGGAAAAATAGGCTAGCTATTGGAAAAAACATCATGATAGCTATATATATTTGGCTCAGTTATATATATTTATTTGGCTGTAGAATACTGTTGCCAGGAAAGGTTAAAACCTTTGCGCTCAAGTCAAATAAAACACTTTAAATATAATATACCATAGCAACAAAAATGGACAAAGTCATGCAGCTCTAGGTGGTCTAATAAATATTGCTGATTTTTAATTTTTAAACCTGTGAAAAGTGTAGAATGAAAGAAAGTTGGACAGTTACTTGGTGGACGTTTGAGAGAGCATTCAAAAATCAGATTGAATTCTCTGGAACTGAGCTTCCAGATGAAGCAGGTGGAGTAAAATGGAACTGAGTAAATGAGACCCTCTCCCCTATGACAGATCATGCTTTGCTGGCAAAAAATGCCGGAAAAGAATGAGGGCATTGGAAAATCTCTGCTTTCTTCTGGCCCTCAATCCTTTGTTGCATAAATAATCAGGACAGAGGAGGGTACTGTAAGAAACACTGAGAAGGAAGACTTATTATGAGAGATTTACCTCAGCGATTACAGGAGTCTGTATTAGTGAGATGAAAGGACACAAACAGGTCTTACCATGGTAGTCATTAAAACAATTCTTCCTGGCTGCCATGCTACAGCTTGGCTGAGTACTCAGACCACTGGAGGACTGCCGTGCATCCCTGTTTGTCGCTGGCCTCAATGAATTTCAGTTCAGCTGGTTAGCGCATAGTAGAAAGGCTTAACTGCTCTGGTTTTGTCGCTATTGGTCAGTACTTTGTGATTTCATTTCTCCTTCCCTAAACTGGGGATAGGATTAATCTTTAAATGCATTTACAAAGTTCTGTAAATGTAATATGGGAAGCAGCTGTATAGTATAAGCGGAAAAACCCACACCTTAGATCAAAGATGCCCAATACATTTTAAATTTTGTCCAAGCCATTGGGACTTTCAGATTTGTGTCTCCTAGAGACACATCTGAGAAACTGAAGAAGTATTTTTATTACCCGCAGTTTAAAGAAGAAAGTGGGCTTTGTTATTACCTTACGCAGTAGTCTACGTATTGCGATTACATTGAATCCTATTGATGTTCATTTAGATTGCAAGGACTAATGTAATACAATGTTAAAGTTGTTAATCAAATCAATACAGATAACATTTTCAAATTAAATTATTTCTCCGATGAATACTTAATATGCATGTAAACAATGGTTGTTGTTAGTTTGTTAAATGTCAAATGGTTGTTCAAAGTGCACTTATTGATACTTGTAATGTAATTAACTCAGAAACAACATGGCCACAGAAGCATGATTTGAGACACATTTGTTTGGACTTGGTAATACTAGAATATTCCTGAAACTGCCTTTTTTCTCCCTAGAAATGGGACATTTGTGGCTAGTTACTTTTCTGACTGCAATACTATCATAGAAGCAGGACTACTGTCTGTACAAATAAGAAGTGAATCACAGTATGTTTTTTAAGTTATTGTTGTATTTTCTGACTTAGAATCTGGAGCAATAACAGAGCAAGAATGATTTCTTCATCATTTTGGTAAAACAAAAGCAACTGATATTGACAGAAGACTTTACTGTGTATGCTGTCAAGTGTGCAGTTGATTATTTCTCCTTAGGCTTAGTTTATGGCCAGAAAATTTTATATTGACAGCTGTGTATTTTATTTTGTTTTGTTTTGTTTTCTGATGTTGATCTTTACTGATTCTTCCCTACAATGTACCTCTGTATTTCAATGAACAAACAGTTTATGTTGAGGGAAAAGGGGGAATGTATATGAACGACAGAGAATGACAGAGGAGGAGGGGATTGGAAGGGCTATATGGCCTTTAAATTCTGTCAGAGCAATTTCATTTCTAATCAAAGACTTTATTTATTATCCTGGCATCACCTGTCATCCTGATAAGGGAATGATTAAAGTGTGGCACACAGCATGGTACGTGTACTACCTTTAAACTAAAAACAGTCTCTTTTTAGCTCAGTGGATTCTAAGTCTTTCATTTTTCATTTTTCTTTGATAACTTACTATTGTTTTTCTTTTTACCTTAGAAATAGTTAATAAACTTAGAAATAGTTCATAAACTACATGTATACACATTCTGTCAGGGAACGTGTTGTTTTAAAAAGTTCAATGATGCATTTTGTTGTAGAGGGATGGCACATTTTCTAAATGTTTTCTGTGTACAATAAATATTAATAAAAGACTTATATGTAACAGATAACAGAAAGAAACTTGGAATCATCTGTTTTATGAAAAAGGAGCTATTTATAAGAATGTGAACTACACATATTTTAGCAAAATTCAATACTCTCACTCACAGAGCTGAAACACTGACTAATGGACCAAGTGCTGTGAAACTCAGCTGGAAATCCTTATTTTCATAATCTGTTACAAACTTGATGGATTAGGAAGTTATGGTTGGCCTTTTAGAAAAAAGCATTGTGTGGTTGGTTGCTTTTTTT
>VXAL01019617.1:43169-54061 GCA_013399475.1 Chauna torquata | reverse complement strand
AGTGAAATGATGGAAAAGAAGAAAATTTAATGTATGGTTTATTTAAAAGGTCATAATTTTGAAACAACACCCAAGTCACCTTTTATGAAAGTTTCACTTTGTTTCCCAATCATTAAAAAAAAAATCTTCCTTATTTCAGAACCTAGAGCCTTCACAAAACAGCTTCTACTTTCTATATTATATGCAGATAAAACTAACAGGCAAATTCTGTTACAGGCAAACATCTCTTTGCGAGGTTCTGACATGAAAGACAAAAGGGTGAGTTAACAAAGAAACCCAATCACTGTGCTGAAGAATTACTAAAATTTAGGGCAGACTTCCACTGCAGTACTTATGTACTCAATTCCCAATTATTTCAGTGAAGGGGTGGGTGGGAGGAAAGTGCTAAGCACTGAGTCTTTTATATAAGATATCTATCTCCATAGGGAGTATTACAAGCTTTTCTATTTTAAACATCGAGGTCCAGCACCCATCAGAAAAGGCAGAACAAAGGGGTTGCTTAGCCTGAAGAAGAGGTAGGAGGAGGTTATTATAAAATTCATTTAAAATTGATTAAGAAAAAGAAAAGAATAATTGTATCCATAGTTGATAGAAAAAGAATAGGTTTAAACTGCAGTGAGAGAGCTTTCAAGTTAGGCACAAGGAAAGTAGCAGCTTTCTTACAGCAGCAATTGTAAGGCACTGGTCCAGTAAGGTTTCTCAGACTAAGCCATGATGCTTTTGATCATCAGTATGACGATAGGTGCAGAGGATGTTGCCTTAGAACAGGATTGTAATCTGGATTACTCTTGAACTTTCTTGTAACCATTGCGGTTTAGCCATTGTTGACACATCAAAAAAAAAAGCACTGCCATGGAGAGCTTAGTTAACCTGGCTGATAGCAAATGTTGCCTCTCTTAAAATCATGGGAAGGTTTAGGCTGGAAGGGACCTCTGGAGATCATCTTGCAACCTTCTGTTGAAAGCAGGATGTTAGATTATGTTATCCAGGGATTTGTCAAACCCAGTCTTGAATATTTGCAGCAAGAGAGATTGCATCACTTCTCTGTGTGACTTACTCCAATGTTTTATCATTCTCATGGCGAGTTTTTTTTTTTCCTCTTACAAGGAACATTGCTCATTGCCTCCTGTCCTGTCACTGTCCGTCCTTGTGAAGAGAGAATCTCCATCTTCCCTATAACTACTTTTCATATTTTGGAAGTGGAGGGATAAGATTACCTCTGTTACCCAAGTCTGTGTAAGAGAGAAAACCAACTAAAGTTTTGACGTTTGGCAGTTATCTGACTGATAACTTACTGTTGGGGCATATGGAGCACATACACAGGTGTGCACGTCCCTATCTTCCCCAAAGGCCAGGACATTTATCTGCAAAATGAGGAGATCTATTTTCAAGTTTCTCAGTGTGGTCAGAGTCTTGACTCAAGAGAACACCTGTGACCCACTGAATATCCTTTTGGTTAAGCACCTTGTAGGATGCTACTATTACTAGTGACAGGCAATGTTTATCATATCATTTTAAACACCCAGAACAAGCTGGTTGTTTAAAAAATGTATTCTTTCGCTGATATACCGCTTCAGTAGTCAAGAACCGAGTATCTCTCAGCTCTGATGTTACCATATGTTGTTGATATATAAACATATTCTACAAGTGAACATGTTTAAGGATAATTCCGAGTCTTCAGTATTGAGGAATCAGTGAACTAAAGTGACCTGAAATCTGTTTTCATAAACTGTTGTAATTGTTTTCAAATTCTTGAAGGCTATTCTAACCTGTAATTAGGCATGAGGAACTAGCTAAAATCTGTTCTTTAGCTTGCAAGCCGAACTTCCCTACATCTCACTTAAACTCTAGCTGAACTGCCACAACCCTTGACATTTCAAATGCATTGAATATTTTATCATTCCATTTCTATGGATATGCTTTGTTTAGACATAATCCAAAGCAGCAGATCCAGAAATAGAAGAGTTTTTTGTTTTATTTTAAAGTTGACTTGCTGTGTCACACCTCATTTGTCATGCCATTCTGTGTCTCATAAACAACCAAATACAATGATATGCTCCATAAAATGAGTTATGCCTCCAAGACTCTATACAGGGCCAATACATGTACATGTCCTTCTTTATATTAAGCTGATGGACCTTTCTTTACCATTTCTGGAAATAGGTATAAAGTGAAATGCAATTAATTTTTGTGATATGCATTCTGTCTCTTGGAGAAATATGTAATAATTTGTCAGTCTGATCTCTTGGATTTTATTGCTTTTTTTTCTTTTTTCTTTTCTTTTTCTTTTTTTCTTTTTTTTTTTTTTTGGTGACCAAATTCTAAGTCATATTAAAAATACTGTGATTTTCAGAAGGCAGGTACTTACCATATCTAAGAGAAACTAATTGTGTCATAAACATTTTACCCAAATTTTCTATTTCTGATAATCTGGGGCACTTGTTTATGACACACAACTGCAGCAGGAAAGCTATCATTTAACACGCTGGTCAGCTGATGAAAAACCAGTTCTTATCTTTGCAAATAAATAGGTGATCTGCAGCACAAATCCTTCTGTTTATGCAATTGACTTTCAATTGCATCAGAAATTAGGATAATATCATGGTTTCAGAAATGCTGTTGTCTGCTTAGTCTTTATGCTGACAGTTGCAGAACTGGGGTCTCTGAAGGAAGGATCTTGTTATTGTGAATAAGACAAAGTACTTTCTTAAGTACCAGACCAGAAAAAACAAGTAAGCAGTCTGAGCCTGATTCAAAGTTCATTGACGTCAGTGAATTTCTTTCCCTTCTGTAAGTTTTGAACAACGTCCTAAGGGAACTGGGTAATGAATGTATTGGCATTAGTGCTAATCTTACTTAAACACTATAGATTACATCATTGTCTGACATTCAAGCCATAATTACGTAAATCTGCTCTATGCATTTGCTGTCGTTTTTTATAGGTGTTTCAGTCACTTAAAAAACAAACAAACCCACAATGTTCTGTTTGCTTTACTATGCAAGAGATTTGAGTGCTTAGGAAGTGTATTTACATTCATTGTCGCCTCTAAAGATGCCATTTGTGTGCAAACTCAGTGAGAGGTAAGATAAAGCCAACTTCAGTTCTCAGATGATAAGAAAATATCATTCCTAAATCCGTTTCATAAGCTAATTTTAAAAAAGTGAGAAAGAAGAAAGGTGAGGAGACTAGATTCGACATTCCCAGAGGCAAAGTAATATATGGACTGAGCAAAGCCATGGGGAAGATAATTCCAATCAGACAGTTATAATGAGATAAGCCAGATGGATATGATCGAAACCAGTCTTAGCTTTAGGAAATTAGAAAGAAAAAAAGCAGAAATTAGGAAGGTGTTAGAAATATATATTTTAAAACCCTTATCATGAAAATGGGAAGGACTAGAAATAGAGGTAGCAGCATTTGGGGGGCGAAGGAAATGTACGGTTGCTTGAACTTTTATTTCAGCAGTCTGTCTGCCTCCTGAGACAGTCTTTTGGTTTAAAACTGCCTTTTTGTTTAAAAGGCAGTTATGGTTAATTTTGAAAATACAGTCCTCAATCACTGTAGGTCACTAAGGGTTCAGTGTGCATTTTGATTTGACTGCTTCCTTTTCTGAGCTGTGCATATGACAATTTGGCTCTGTGATGAAATACAGATGTTTTTTAAGGGGCAGGTGGGAAGGAGGAAGGAGAAGAAATGCTGGATTCTGTTTCACCAACACAAACAGAAAATGCAGATAAATAATAAATGCAATTTTCACAGTGTTTGAGAATTTTCTACTCGTAAGAGATGCTTTTTACTTGTAAGAGACATTGTGATTCTCATTATGCAGTTACTGATGTGAGCAACAGGGTGAAGATCCTGGCATCTCTGAGTATACCTTATTCAGGGCAAATTATAAACTGGTAAAGGAGGATTCATTGTAAATTGCAAGTTGCTAGATTTTAGACCACTTTCCTTAATTCAAAATCTATGAGCTCAGGAAAACAAACTCTGAAGTCAAGACATAAATGCATATAATAAGAAAGCTCAGAAAAATTCTGCTTGCTCATAGCATGGTTGTTTGCTCCCTGCCATTTCTAACTATGGAGCTGCAACACAATGATCTGGATGAAGTGACAGCTTCAGGAGTCCTTAAAACCAACCAACAAACAAAATCTAAAGAGATCTAGATAGACTTAGGAGGTCCAAATTCAGCACATCCATAGCCCAGTATCAATACTTCTCCTAACCCTTGGGTGCCAGGGCCATCTGAAGGCAGTGGGGTGCCTGCACTTGCTCCTCCTTTCAGCCAGCTGTAGAAGCTCAGGTGCTATCACTAGGCTGTGCACAGGAGGCAGCATACATAAAATTAGCTGGGCAAAATTCATGACCTAAGCACAGATATCATTACAAGTTAAATTTTAAAATACCTTTGCTAAATGCAAGTCACCAGTAGCTGCTTATGTTAGTTGTTTTGTTTCTGTCTTAGAGTAATCTACATGAGAACTGAAGCTGTCCTTGAAAATGCTGAACTACAGTGCTTACGCTTCCTCGTATAAAAGAACAGTTGTGGAAGGCCTGTGCCTTTGGGGTACGCAAAAAGTGTTAAATTATTGTTCAGGAGAAACAAGTGCCAGTGACCCTCCCCTACAAGAACGCATACACTTTTATTTATCTCTACACTGACCAGCATCTTCCACGCCAAGCTTAGGTTTGCAAGGTGCAAGCAGTAAATGTGTTGACACATTCAATTTACATGCCAAGATGATGGAAGAGGATTAGATCTCAGCTAGCTAGAATATTAGTGTAAGGTTCCTCTCGCTACTTCAAAAATGTCCTTCGTTCCTAGTCTGTCATGGTAGACTAGCCCATCTTGTCAAAAATTTCTGATATCTACAAAAACCTGTGAAGTGACTTATACTGATAGTAACAGTGGCCAAAACTTGTCTTGCAGGTCAGTATCATCCTACTGTTTCTGTATATGTTGCTGTTGGTTCACCTGCTCCCGGTCTCTTGCCTTGTGTTTAAAAGGCAAATTGTCTGGGACGTGAACCTTCCGTTTGGCCTGGGTACGTACTGTGTCTGATACAAAGGGGTCTGTGATTGAAAGTCTTGCTAGCAGTGGTGGGAATGTATCTCATAGCTATGTGGAAAGTTCAGTTGAAATATAGTATTTGCATATAGAATAACCTTCTAGAGGATTTTCAGAAGAACTGGTAATAAGCTATTTATGTCATTAAACAGAGATTAGAGTTGTCACATATATACCTCTGACTAGGAAAATCACTCTAATTGATTCAATCCTAGCTCAGAGCTTGAATATAATATATATGAAAATTGTAGAACTTAACTTTTCTTATGTTTATGACAGAATAAGAAAACTAGTGCATTAAGACTGGTTTCTGCTTTTGTCTACAAGTTTTACAACACAAGGATACTGGGGTGAGAGCTGGAATGCATACAGTGATCTCTGTTGACTGAAATCTATGTCATATGTTGGGGAAAAAATATAATTTGTTGGGTGTGATGATGACTGATGTGAAATCAAATGTAAAGTTTTCATTTAATTATGGACCTATGTTTGTTAAAAAGCCTATGTTTCCACTCTTGTTTACATGGATAACGCAACTGACTTGAACGGTGATTTATAATAGCATGTAAAAGGTTATAATACTTTAGAGAGTGTTACTGGCCTAATCCTGCAGCCTTTATTGCACAAATATGACTCTTCCATATGTAGTAAATATTTCCATTAATAGGAGAAAAAATACTACGTAAGCTATTCCAATTAACAAATTAAGCTTATCTGTTTGATAGTCTGTAAAGCCATCTAGTGAAACACTGGAAATTAAATACTTCAGTCCTTTTTTAAACAATCTTCTATACTACCTTTCCTAAAATCTGGTAAAACTCGTGTCACTACAATAAAAGTTAAAGAAATCAGATATCTCATCTAGTCTTGTAAATGAAAGATATTCTTGTGTACTTAAGAGCTAAGTATACCAGTATAAAATGAAAAGGGTATCAGTTTAGAAGTGGAACCAGAAAAAACAGAATAATTTTTGCAGATTCCTGTAGTATAACACCCGATGTCTAACACTTCTGGCAAAAGATAAAAGGAACTTCTGGAAGAAAACAGGAAAATAAGAGCCCAATGTTAAAGGCTATGTGTAGACTTGTGGTGGTGGATGCAGGAAAAACAACAACCCTTTTCAAAAAACACAGCTGACATTTTTACAGTTCTGTTTCTAACTGCTTGTGCAAAAACCTGACAATAGTGTGAGAATCTCTTATGGCAAAATCATACTGAAGACTTCACAATCAGTGTGAAACATCTGAAGAGGAATGGCAATATGCAGCAGGTGAAAAAAGTAATTTCAGCAGAATTTTAGGAAGGTGGAATTGAAAGCATTTGGAGAAGATGATTCTTAAATGATATAGCCTTTATGATGTAAAGTACCTGACGTGAATGCATTTCCTATCATTCAGGCTATTTTTTTTTAAGGTATAGAAACGTTGTTTCAGCACAGGCTATCAAAGAACAAACCTCCCGTTACAGTTTAGGTTTTAGTTTGCGATAGCTAACCTGACTGGGGACATACAAGGGACTGACTGTAAGGGAGAAAATTTTGAGGTAAGTCTGAGAATACATTATCATTGGAAATATCATTGATGGACAGTTTAATATATATTTCTGAAAAAGGCCTAAAGTTGAGCAAATGTAGTGTATTTCAAGAGGTTTTTTGTTTGTTTGTTTCCACAAATTCCAGGTTGTTTGCCCTGATGTGCCCTTCTCTGTCTGTCCATGTTCTGGACACATTTTTTGCAGCACAAAGAAAGCTGTATTCTTATTGTGTGTTCCAAAATGGGTAGCTAAAATAGTTTACCATATTTATGAAATACATTCTCTTGTAATTCAGAAATGGTACTCCCCTGCTGAAAGGGCCTCTAACTGGGTCTGTACCTTGTATGTGCTTATTTATTATTTTGCAATGCAGTTATCAACCTGGGCACATGGACTTTTTTTGTTGTTGCTGTTTTGAGATACTAATTTTCAGGAGACTTTCTGGGCTCTGATAATGCTTTATGTATTTTCTTGCCTTTACTCTGAGCTATGTATTTTTGGGAAGATGATGTATGTTCTGTAATACAGAGATCACTAGGCAAGTTCAGGGTTTGAAGATTTCCTTTTCTACAGAATAAAGCCAAACAGTTTAAATATTCACAAAATAGGAACAGTAATAAAAGAATCAATTAAGATATGTCAAAAGGTCAGCACTTAAAAGTTCAATTTTGACAAGGTTGCTGCACATTTTACTGATGAGAAAATATCTAATCTATGTAGTAAATCATTAACTATTTCATTCACATAAATGTTTGATCTGAAAGTGAAATCAAAATGTAGTGGATTTATAAGGATAAAAGAAATATTTTCTTTAGATTCTGAAACTCCTGGTGAAGTGACAAACCCTATCCAGCCGGTGCTGAGGAGAAGCCTGTACCACTGCCCAGCCTGGAGGGCAAATTACGTTAAGTGGAAGCAGGGACTAATTACAAATGAAGAATTCAGGACTTTGCCCAGGAATGTTGGTTTGCTGCCAGGAAAGCCAAAGCTCACCTGGCATTTAGACTTGCAGGGAAGATCTGTGGCAACAAGAAGAGCTTCCACTGCTACGTTAGTGGTTAAAGGCTGAGCCTGTTGTTGGCAAGCACCGTTGATTGAGGGACAACAGACACAGATAAGGCTATTTCAATGCCTTCTTCAGTCTTCACTTGAGTGGTCTATTAGCCCCCTTCAAAAAAAAAAAAAAAAAAAAAAAACCACCAACCAACAAACAAACAAAACCTAGAAGAACAGTTATTATTCAATACTACATTAAATCTACCTCCAAGCCTCTGAGTTCTGGGTTAAAAAAACGTGAGACCACATGCTCTGAATGCTGATTCCATATGAATTGGTCCGCCTGGTTTAAATATGTTTAGAAATATTGATAGGTTACTTTTGCACTGACAGGCTTTTTCTGGTACTGTCTACTTGCAGCAGCAGGACAACATCAGGAAGCCAGCTCTGTATTCCATCTTCAGGCTGTTCCCACACAAGTGGCACAAATACCAGCAAATCATCAGCATCAGTTTTGTACTGAAGATCTAGCAGCAGTAATCATGGCACCATGACCTGATTGTATAGCAGTAAAGAGGGATAAGCAGATTTCTTTGGTGGATGCAAAGTTCTATAGAAATTCTGAAAAGAAGATACTGTTTAGATTTCTGACATAACAGTAGTGGATGACAAAATCATGTAAAGAATAGTCAGGGCTAATCCTGGTAAATAATCGCTTACTTTATTTGTACTTATAAATGGACGTAAAGAATGAAATAGTTACTGAAAAATAGGAAGTGATTTGTACCTTTTTTGTACCAGAAACTTAACCTAGAATTTCCCATCTGTTTCACTATATTCATCTAGAAGTTAAATTTGTCAGCCTTGACTCCAGATTAATGTTTCATTGTTTCTTTATTTGAAGTCTTTAAAGGAAAATCCTCCTTTATTTTTGGATGTGAAGCTACTAGTGATACTATGAACGCAGTTACAGCTTAAGGCTTTTTTTCCTGTTATTCTCTCAAATGGGAATTTTTAAATTTATCTTCATGTAAGAGATTGAGTTGAGAATCTCTTTTTGGCCTCTCTTAGGACTTGTCCATCAACAGTTTCTATGGAGATTTTTATTTTCCAATCATCCTGCAGCCATAAATAACTTAGCAGAGAACAGTGCTGAAATTGATTTTCAAGTAGAGATTCAACAGTAATGCAAAGTATTAATGCTGACCTTATATGCTTACATCAACAGATTGGCACCTCTGACTGCCACACATTGCAGGCAGTTGGGAATTTATTCTGCTCTGACAGTGCTAAGGCTGAAGAAGTGAGTTAGGAAGTTCGAGTCTCTGTTGCTTTTTGAAATGGAATGGGAAAGCTTGTGGTTTCTTGGCGTCGATTCTCATCGGAGCAGTTTACCACAAAAGAGTAGGGAAGAATACAGGGGCTCTTTTCCTGAGGTTATTTCCACAATTCTAGGGTTTGAGTTTGTGAGAGCTTGAGGCTGCCTTCACCAACCTAAATATGTTTCTAGTTTGCACTAAACTGTAGTACTTCAGTTACAGCATGCCTCTTTCAGCAGTTCTCTCTCATGATGATCTATTCCTATTTAAATGGTACAACTGTGACCCTGCATCGTCCATTCCGTGCTAAGGGGAAAGGACAATAGGGATAGTCACAAGGCAGTAAGGAAGAGATGCAGCATGTAGCAACCAGATGCCAAATGGCTACTACAGAACCACTGCTTCATGTCTCTGTAAGATTCAAATGGCAGATTTTGTCAAGGAAAAAAAGAAGTAGAAACATCCACACAAAAACACAGCAATGATACTTGGTACTTTCAGCACCCTGCAGAGTTGGAGAGATTTCTTTCAGTTATCTGTGCAGTTGTCCAAAAATATTTGTGATGATTAATAAGACGACTTGAAAATTCAGTTTTGCAGCACTAACATCAAAAAAAAAAAAAAAAAGAAGGAATGGGGAAGCTGCAAAAATATTTACATTTTAAAAAGTCAAACTGAAAGATTTTGATGACACTTTGAAATAACATCTTGTAACTTGCCAGAATTCTTAGGGATAAAACTGGTTTTAAAAAATACTTAGGAAAAGATGAAAGCATTCAATAGCTAAAAAGAAAATTTAAGTGAGAAACACAATGTTAGGGATTCTTGGAGTAAAGAAAAGTTCATGCTTTATAACGAGGTCAGGACTACTTTGTATTGCAGTGACATTTTAACTCTGATTCCTACATTGCCTATATACTGAGTTTCTTCCGTTGTGTAAGTCATGTCCTGTTTTTTTCCCAGTGCGGTACCAGTTTTATACCATCAGCATGAATTGCTGTAAGTTGTAGTATGAGCCCCGACTGTAGCCTGGTAGCTACCTGACTGTAGCTTGCTCAATCCAGGTGGAAACATCAGGGCTTAATGTCCAAAAGCAAGACTACATAGAAAGTGTGCAGCCGTATTTTTTTTTTTTCAGAACATTCTATTTTCAAAACTTTAGCCAATTTTTCATGGGAACAACGATGTGAATTTTCTGATTTTCTGTGGCATATTCAAAGTTCCAGAATGTGGGGGTTGAAAGGGGCAACTTTTCAATAGAATATTGTGTTGTTTTTTTTTTTTTTAACATGAGCAAAACTATGCATTTTACACCTACCTTCTTCACTGAAAAATTACATTAAGATGAGGTCTCACTGTGCTCTGTTTTCTGAATCCTGAATTAGAGAAGAAGTTAATATCTTTTCCTGTAAGGTAGCACAAATAGGATATTCTGAATCTTTGTAAATTCTTAGATTAAACAAATTAATTCACACGTTGAGACAGATTTAATATGAACTTTTCAGTGACACATAATTATGACCATGCACATGAGTTCAAGTAGATGAATTTTTACTGCATTTTCCAATACTATTCAAGCATCAGTCAGAAGCAGCAGATGCTGTGCATGTTTTCACCTCTGTCACATATTCTACTGTACACTCTTCTTATCTAGTCACATTTTACACTGGCTTTGTAGAGGTAGAAACAACATATAAAGAGGCAAGGTAACAGAGCTGTTGGCAAAGCGCATTTGTGTGTATGTGTAATATTTGATGTAAATTATTCATGTAAAGGCTAATCTTTGTTTGCAATAATTTTCAATGTAATTTGAAATGCATGTTATAATTGCCTTGGGTATTTGATTAAAGCCAGCAATTGAATGGGACACTGTAGAAGAATAATGAAATCATAGAATCCATTAAATTTCATCAATTTTACTGACTGTACTGATGCTGGTGTGTGTATTTTTTTTTTTTTTTTTAAGGATAAA
>VXAL01019617.1:20266-43085 GCA_013399475.1 Chauna torquata | reverse complement strand
TTTTTTAAGGAGAATAGAAGCAGAGCACAATGTATTATCTGCTGCAGATAAAACTACAGAAATAGAGAGTCTGAGGTAACTCCCCTGACAGCAATGCCAGACAGGAAAAATGGATTCTCTCCAAGAAATACTATAAAAGTTAGTAAGCTGTATGTCAGATGTTGGTTAGCATATTCAGTGCTCATTGCCAAAAGAAAAACTTAAGGAAAGGACAGCAGCATTTCTCATTATTTAGCAAGCAAACAAAAGCAAACAAGCTATTCAACATATGCGCATAGTGTTGTGTAGAGACATCTGGGTTGTATTTGGATATGTAATTGAATAAAGATTTCAAATGTAAAAAAGATTCTTCTTTATTGCTCATTAGAATGAAGTAGATATGGTCATACTTTTCACAACTTACATGACACTTTCATTCCTTTTTTTCTGTAAGGAGAATATATTTTAATTAACTTCTATCAATAGCAATTGCAAGAATATGGTGAACAAATACCATTGTGTGAGTAGTTTATTACAGACATTTGATTTAGAATGTTTGCATTTCTTGTTTCTCATTTGAAAAGTATTGTACACTACCTAGTTTACTGAATATGAAGTCTCTTTTTTTGATTATATGATGTGATAATGACAGATGGTAGGTCTCAGTACATTACTTTGGTTTGGTTAAGAGAAAATGTGAAATACATTGGGTTGTGGGCAGCATTTAACAAAATGTCAGCCTTTCTACTTCAGGTGATTAGTCTCACGTGAGATGTGGTGACCAACTAGGTCGTATTGCAAATGCCACCGAAATAGACAATATAAGCAAATACATTTCACTTTGAATCTGCAGTAGGTCAAAAAAGATGTTCGTGGTCAGTTTCTGTGTTTTACTGGGGGTGTTCTTTGGACACAGCAGCACTGATTATTGCAAATCCATTGCATGTAAGCTCAGTTCAATGATTTGCCATAGGGATGTATTTAACATAATCTTTCCTGTCTTGCTCTTGATAAGAGTATCTTACACTCCTGTGTGCCTATCCCCAGATCAGAACATACAAGTTTGGCCTCCTGTCAGACAGAAGGAAGAAATACTAGTTTGGAAGTTCAATCCACTGTATCTCAGTTCTATCAAGGACTGGCATCATTTCTCAGAAAAAGATCACTCAAGCTTTTAGTGGCCTACAGAAATGCCAACAAAACAATTGCACCAAAGTATCACACATTTCATATTCTGTTTTATATGCTGAAGTTGCCTGCAAGAAGGTCCCAAATGTAGACAAATGTCCGAAGCACTGCCATCCGCTAGTAAGTACAGAGGTGCAGTGACATTAGGATCTGGACCAAAGGACAGTGAGGTTGATGCTTAGTTAAGATTTTTTCGTTGAGGTGCTGTATGGTCGCAACATTTTTGTTACATAGAAGTTTAGCTAGCATATTCCCAGCAGATCTGGCAGTAAACTGGAATTGACTGAGTTCCACCCAGGTGTCTACCAGCAACCTGCTCTGCTGGGCTGCTAGAGATCGCTTAGTCTCACTGTGTCCCTCCTCTTTGTTTATCTTTTTATACCACAGACTTTTATCTTAATGCTTGTTTGTACAGTTCTTAAGTTAATATGATCTTGATCTTAATAGAGCTTGTTATATGCTACTGTAAAGAGCATGTAGCATTTAACAGAGCATTACAATATTAATCTGCCTTGCAAAGATGTCCTAAGAATTCACCAACCCAATACCAAGCATACAATTATCTGCCTTATGCTAAAGTGAGAGGAAAAATATATTTTACCTGAAGTGTTATTTTAGAAGGCTGGCACAAAATTCTTCTGCTTGATCACAGTAATTAAAGTTACAAATGATTTGGTAAGTTAAACAGCTTTTGCATTGTAGCATTCAGGGGAAGTGAATATTGTAGTAAATTTTAAGAAAACACTCAAGCTATACATTTTCAGTTCTATTTTATGCTACTGAGCAAAAATAAAACAACAGAGTTTGGAGTAAGCTGTTTATTAACAGCTGTATAGGGAAGACGTCCTTTCTCACTAACTACTTGAAAAAATCTAAAAATTATCAGGAAATAAAATACTCAGTACTGTCATTTACATCCACCGCTAACACATGCATCTGCTAGTTTAGGAAAAAAAGCCAAATTTATTCAGTTTTGTCTAAAATTCTGCCTGTTTTTATATGTCCATGATGCCAGTCCTTGATAGAACTGAGATACAGTGGATTGAATTTCCAAACTAGTATTTCTTCTTTCTGTCTGACAGGAGGCAAAGCCTGTATGTTATATCGCTAAAGCGCAATACGGAGAAGGGAGCAAAGAAACAATGAGGTAGTCATTTTAATCACCATAATGTTTTCTTCAGCTAGAACCTACCAAAAGTCCTCTTTCTATTCTACAACTCCAATTTCCATTTACAAACGTGCTTTGCCAAATGCACAGTATGGACTGAATTCTCTTCTTTCAGTTCTTTCCCAGGTATAACACATCTGTTATACCTGTGAAACTTCATGAGCACAATATTAAGATGAATTTGGCTTGTCTTGGTGCCTAGAAAGCCACAGAGGATGTGCCTCCCAGGGTGCTCCCCTTCTCCCACCTCTAAAGTTCTGGTCTTCCAGTTTACCACATTGGGGACCCCTTGGAGTATGACTACTGTATAAACTAGTATTTTTTTTTTTTAATAAAATTTACAATTATGTATATGCATTTGTAAAGTATATTTGAAATTGTGATTCTGGAAGTTTTCATATTGAGTGCTACCTTACAAATGTTACTTTAAGCAGGTTACATGCAATTTTTGGCAAATGAAGTTACAGCAATACATGAATGGCAGCTATTAATATCTAGTTGGGAAGTTAAAGCCTTAGTACGTTACAGATTACAAGATAAAGAAGAGAAATCCTTTCTTTAGCAGCAGAGGGCTACCACAACATCATCATTATAAGGGTTACACAACCCATGGGTGTGTAAATGTCGTGGCTGTGGGTTTGCAAGATCCTGTTGTACACAAGGACATGGAGGCTTTGTTTCTGTGAATTTCTTTATTATAAGTTAGTACGAAATTACTACTAGTAAAGCAAGCATGTATTACAAGAGTAAAACAAGTATATATTGCAAGTTACTACAGAATTCCCACTGGGAAAGCAAGTGGAAATTGTGGTTGTTTGCACCTATATGTATAGTGTGGTATGTTACCATTACCACATTCACCACAACACTTCCAGGAGTGGGGCTAATCAGTGACAGGAAGGTCTTTCTTCATTGATAATCTGTGTTGCCAAGTCCAGAGTCAGCTAGGTGTCCCTGGTGAGGGTCCGGTCAATCTGGGAGGTCTCATGCAGAGAAGCTCATTTTGTGTAGCTAGTTACTTTTTATACCTTTTTGGTGTGGATACCTACCTGGGCATAGGACAATCAGTTCCCAGAACAGTAGTTGCTGACTCCTGTTTTCCTGGAAGGTCAGTTAATTATCATGGTTTCTTTGTCCTGTCAACTACACCTCATCAAGGAGGTTTTGGCTGAGCTTATCAGGGATGGCTTAGGGCTTCCAGCTAAGAGGATATCCTTCTTTGTTGGCATGTTTACTGGGTGGAGGCTCAAGTCAAGGGCTCAAAATAGAGGGCATTCAGAAAATACCTAAATTTGAAATGGTACATTTTCATAAATGTTGTCAGAAAGCATCACCCATTCTTTCTGATCCTAACATTTGGGATCCCTAGACACCTGGTGCCCTTGATCTTTCCATTAGGAGATTAGAGTTTCAAGGAGGTCCTTATAGACGTGTGTTTCACTAAGATGTTTTCCCCTCTTACTGCTATACTGCATAGTCAGTGAATCAGACTGCAGGTGGAAGAACTGGAACTTACGCTATATGATATCTAGTTATTCGTTTTAGTTGTGCAAAACAGACAATGGTATTTTAGACATGCTCACAATTTTCCATATCAGGAGTGGAACTAATATATATCTTCAGTTCACGTAGTATTGAGTAAACTTGGGCAGCAACAATAAGGAAACTAATTTGAGACTGATGCTGAATATTTGATAATGTGCAGCCCTTATACTCAAAATATATTTTAAACATAAAGCAGGATAAATATCAACACATAAACATCTGTCCCATTAGATTTCAAGTTAACGAAGTTAAGGTGAAGGCATTTAGTTTTGATTTGTATTAGATCTCAATGACACGGCAGATATTCAACTTACTGCTGTATTTGTCCTTTGTTTTTAGTTGGAAACATACAAACAGGGAGTAGAAGATGGTTTGATGCACAGTCTTCTTTGAATAACTGCCAGGGAATTATTCGTGATCATGTATATAGTAGTTATGAAGTGGTTTTTTTTTCTTATGTTTGTTGACTTTTGGAGTGCAGCTTAACACATTTGTACTCAGATGGGCTCCCAGCTGAATATTTGATGGCTGTGCTAGCTGATACAGCCAGCAATTCAAAGTGATGGCCTTTGGATTACTTTATTTGGGGAACAGGAGAAGGGGGAATGTGTTTTCTTTAATTGCATATTTTGAATTCATAGGACATAACACATTCTTTGGTGAGGAATGTCAAACAGAAGTAGTTATGCGCTTAATTATGCTCCAAGGCCCCACATTTGTGCTCTTGGACAGCTTTATAGAAAGCTCCTGCCTTCTGGCTCCTGGAGTTCCTGGTATTCAGACCGAATATGAACATTGCTGTATCCTTTGCTATCTCAAAGGCTGCCATTTTTGTCACATTGCTCTGTAGAGCTAACTCTCTACTGTGAGAGGCTAACATTGGCAGCGTACGCAAAGATCATGATACATACTTTAAAACACTGCAGTTTAATGTGTTTATTCATTTATTTTACGATTTGGTTGGCAGGCCTGAAAAACTCTTCAACCTTTTTTCCACAGCAATGAGAGCTAAGCAATCTGCTTACATTAAATTTAAGCAAAAAGAACCCCACATCTACTACTGAAATCTGATTTTATTTTAGAAACTCAAACCTTTAAAAATGCCTGTTCCTAAATGCATTCACTGTATGAAGTTGTAGCACTGAGGAATTAATTGGAGATGCTTCGCAAGCCTGACGGCAATCACAGCTCAGCGTGGACAATGTGCTGAGCTATTCATTCTGATGCCTGTGTCTGATCAAAGGAAAGAGACACATGCGTGTGTCTCTTGAGGGACACCAGAAACCTCCCTTGGATCCTATCACTGTATACCTTGTGGTGGGCAGGGAGCAAGAAAATTAAAAGCAGTGTTCATAAATATGCTGGTTGTTTGCAGTAAGCCAGGAGGAGAAACGCACATGAATGCTCCTGTACCACACCTCAGCCTAATACATATGTTTGTGACTCCGCTTGATCCACCAGTAAAATACTGACTGAGTTTAGCATCTTTTAAGCAGTGTTTAGCAACATTGATGCAACATTCTCATCTATCCTGGGATGGAGGGTAGTCTCCCCAAAAAGGGCAATTGTATTGTTAACTTTGTACGTGTGGTGGTGGTCCCTTCCCTTTTCCTTTTCCTTTTCCTTTTCCTTTTCCTTTCTACAGAGTAGGCAGAGGGAGATTTTCCATATTTCTTTGGCTTTCTCAGTATCTCTTGTCATTATTGGTATTTTTATCAGGTATTTTACCTGATCTCTTTTCTCAAATGTTTTGTAAGGGTGTGAAGTTTGCAACAGTTACATAGCAAAGCTATTTTGTTTGCTTCTTTGTTTTCCAGTGCATATAGGATTACTGTAGTCAGAGCTGGGCAGATGCAGTTTAGGTTTCACTTATCTAAGTGATGCTTTTGGGTAAGCTTCACCTTGTGACAAGAGCAAAGAATGATGGTGCCAGCACTGAGTTTCTTTCAAAAGAAGTTTGTCTTTGAGATGTGAAATTTGGGCAAATGTTACTGCACCATATCAGCCTTGTTCTTTGCTTTCTAACGTCTTCTGCTACTTTACATGTCTGAGAGACATGCATGTGTCTGAGAGAAGCCTGTCAAAAAGTAAGATGCTTGAATATCTAATACAAGATACCAGTGGTACCATACCAGCCACAAACTCAGTATTGTTTTCTCTGCTTCTGCCTTGCCCAGTTGTCTTGATCCGTCCTTGGGTCCAGCTTTCAACTGAATGGTGCAACAGGCATCCAAGGAGAAGGACTTGGAACAAGTCAGGGAGCTTGATAAAAGCATGCAGGAGGAGAGAGGAGTTGTTATCCCTGCAAAAGGGTGAAAGATTTTGTCTAAGATGTGTGGCAGCAAGAAAAATTCAGATTTGTGACCCCAAATTATCAGGCTTCTTGAATCTCGTCTCACACAGGAGGGAGGGATGCTTATGTGCACCCAGTTTCTGAGCAACCAAGTTACCTCTGAATCGTGTTTTCCGTATTGCTTGCCCAGAGATAGCACCCGAGGTGCTAAGAGGAGCTAAGATGCTCAGGACCATGGTTTGACTGACTGCAATGAGGGTAAAAGACTTGTGTTGTTAAAGGGAGGGAAACAGGAGGCTGAGATATTCTTTAAGAACTGCTTCCTCAGAGAATCCCACATTTGGTTCACTTTCCAAGGCTTTCGCCAGATACGCTGTGTTTCAAGAGTGCCTTTGGGCTCTAACAGATGTACTTGGGTGAAGCGGGCTGGTGAGGCACCTCTGCCCCAGCGCTGTGCCCACCTTGCGCCTGGAGCGCCTGCTGGGGCAGGGGGTGGGAAGGAGCACCAGTGCTGCTCTGAACTGGGAGGAGGCGAGCAGTCCGATCACACGTCTCCTCCTGCTGCTCCGGCTTTTTCACGGTGGTAGGAGCTGGCTGTGGAGGAGAAGGGAGCCTGAAGCAGAAGCCATGAGGTGTATGACTGCCTCTGATTATTTCTGTCTCTTTTTGCTCTCCTCAGTGCCTATATTTGGAAACCTGAATGGGAAAGTTTTTCTCATTAAAGAAATAAGTGAATGTTTGTTTCCTATGCTCTTCTGCTATCCACAGCTGGGCTTCTGGCACGTATGTAGTGCGAGCATAACCTAAGAGCTGACAGTATGTAATGATTATGTTATCAGGTGCCAATTCTAAAGTATATTCTAAAAGCATATCCCATCATCTCTTTCCTATGCTTCAGTGTTATTAGCAGAGATAACCCATGTTATTTAGATGACATATATCAAAACATACAGACTTGAAACTATGCTTTTTAACTATTTTTGGCAGAGCCAGTTTTACATTCCCTGTCACTGTGGCTTCTTTTGTACCCCACAGGGGTAAGCCACACGTGGTACTGACGATGACACAATGAAACGCATGTCACCTTTTTTCAACAATGTCAACAACTAAATGATTTAGGTAAATACAGCCAAGCTGTTACATGAAGCTTTTCATGACAAATGCATTTCTTGTACATTGTATCAATAAAAACTAGTATTCATAACAGCCTATTAAAAATGTACACCATACAGCTTTGCATGAATGAAATTTTAATTGCTACATCTCAGAGTATCAGAATTACTTACACAGAAAGATAAGGATAAGAGTTGGCAGATGTGTCCATGAATGTTTAGCAATTTGCATTGAATGTCTGAATCTTATTGTTTAATGACTTAAGGCCTTGTTCGGCTGGGATATGCACACCATGTAAAACATATTTGCATAATTGAACACATAAATGGTAGAACACTACTATATAGGTTACATAAACCCCAAATACTCTCTCAACAGAATTTATTCTTATTGTCTGAAAACACCATTAGAACCTGAGGGTGTAAGTCCAGTGGAGCAAAAGGAGCTTTTAGGGACTATGTGGAACTTTCCGATGGCTAAATTTGTACTTGTTTATCGCAATACTATTTAGAAATACTGCAAAATGTCAGTTGAGCCTGGTATTACTCAGTTTTTCAATCTTTTTATTGGGAGACATCACTCAAATTAGCCAACCTTCTGTGCCCAAGTGTCTAGTGACATTTTTCAGAGGCTATTTTGGAACACAGATATTTTCTTCATTTAAAAGAAGCTAACCTCATCAGCAGAAAGTCAGTGAAGATTTATCTGTATTGTCTGGATTCCCAAATGTATTGGAATTCTTTGACTCTGCTCATGCCAATGGCATCTACTGGAGATAATGAAAGAATCTATGGGAATAGATTGAGCATGAAGATGATGAATACACCACTGCCACAATGTTATGACAAATTTCTGATTTACGGATGCTAGTTCAAATGACAATACTTATAGTATTGTTTTTTCCTGGAAATCAATTATCTCTTGAAACTCTGATCACAAATTAGAGTTGTTAAGAAGGTGACAGAAATGTATTTTATGGGTCAGGTCATGGAAAAATAAAAATAAAACATATTTAAAAGCCCATCTTTAAAAATATGAATGAGCTAAACAAAGCACAGATGAAATTTGTTTAGTAATGGTGACTCAGGCCTTATTAGTGGTATCTCAGATCCTGGCACCACTCTGTGGACATCTGTTCCTCATTGCCTGTCCTCAAAATGACAACTTGAGATGTCCTCATGGAGCTGAAACCTCCTGTCAGGTATGGCTTCACACAAAGTGTTTCTGTGATGCTGTTTTACTATAGCTGTATCCAGCTTGGTGGACAAGTGATATAAGATTTGGGCTTTTTTTAAAGCATTATTCTATCGGAAATCTGCTTCCACACCATTACATTTTGCCCTGGCCAGGTTAGCCCAGCTTGAAGAGTTAAAGTCTGCTGGCAGGGTGTAGCTCGAAGCAGATGTGGCAGATCAAAGAATATGGCTCAAAGCATCATTTTTCTGTGTCAATGGATTCACACACATGGACATGTTTTCTGCAGCTCTGAAAGATCAGAATCCTGGACTTGTCACTGTAAAAAAAGAACTGTATTTTTTGCTAGCTGCAGAATGTCTCCCACTGTGGAAGTGGAGCAAATGAAGGGGGAAGGAGAGTAGGGGATACAGGCTCTCACATCCAAAACTAAGTGGAAAGGGTTAATGAGAAGGGCATAAAGCAGTCTCTTTTCCCCACTCTTTTGCCTCATGATAGATCAGAGCCTGCAAAATGTCAAGGTTTTTGTATACAGGCACCCAGTGCATATGACCCATTTTTCTTGTTCTTTTTTAGCTTACTTAAACAGCACGATCAACTTCAGAATTAAAAAGAAAAAGGAGGTAATGGCTGAAAACTAAATAACCATTCCTATAGTTTTTAAGCACATCATTTGAATCATCAGCTATAGACATTTAAACTGAGACTCATTAAACTGTTTAATGTGCAAAATGATAACTAAACATCTGACCACCTGGTTGATTAGCATTTAGAAAGAAATTGTACAGTTGAGAAATAGAAACCAATTACAGACCTTAAGAAACACTATGAGAGTCACATATCTTGCAAATATGAATCTGAGGAACTTAATAAAAATACATTTTTGCCAGCTGTTTCCAGATTTGCTAAATCAAACTAAATGCATTTTAAAAGCCATCTAGCAGATGGAAGGAAAATGTTCACATTTCCTAAAGTGTTAATGAAATTTAGTTATAGCGAAATTGGAAGAAACAAAGAACAGATACGTGTTTTAATGGTTATGTGACACCAACAGCTGTCACAGTAAAGTACCGAAATGAAAAAAAGAAAGAAAAAAAAGAAAAAGGGGAAAAAAAGGCAGGTTATTTTCCCTCTTTTCCTTAACCAAAAGTGGCAAAAGAAAAAATGAAAATGGGAAGTTTTTTTGTTTTTATTTATTTATTTATTTATTCAGATCTGTCTTAATGAGTGCCATTTTTTATTAGGCAGTGGTTATAATGCAGTGCAACTGACTCATAAATACAGTAGTGTTGAGACTGGTAATGATTCAAATAATAGACATGAATCCATCCAAATTGATACTTAGGGCTTTGATAAAGAAGACCAACAGCCTGAAACATTTTAAGTGTTCATTTCAAAAGTTTTAGTACGAAGAACTTTATTTCCCTACAGGGATTTTTGTGCAGTTCTTAGAAGTTTTATGCACTTAACCTGTAAGATTCAGACAATGAGCTTCACACTTCTGAAGCATAGTACCAGAATTTAAGTAGTAGCTGAGTATTAAGGGACTAAAGATTTTATTCCCTTCATTAGCCACAGGAAGAAGCATAAATAAACACTCTAAAGATTAAATTGTTTTATTGTGCTAGGCAGGAGAAATGCAGAATAATGAAAGGCTTCTGTACTGGCATGAGGGCACACTAAACAGCCTGCACTATTCATGTTACCTATTAGAAAAAAAGTAGTTGTAGCATTAAATTCAAATGAAGTGAAGCCTATAAATCCTGCAGGATAATCAGAGCTGTTTAAGATACAGTTTTATTTAAGCATTTTCTAATAAATGAAAAAGTAGAGACCTTTGATAATTTTATCATCGTTCTCTTTGTTTGATCATTAGTTGTACAACACATGACAACAGATTTGTCAAATTTCTTATCTTTGTTTTCTAATCCCCTGCTTCATGTGTCTTTTGCCTTTCTGTCTGATGTTTTATTTCAAAACCTCTGATCTTCAGATTATGTTAGTCCTTTTGACTTCTCATGCACATATTTCCTGTGATGTCACCAAGTCTACTCAGCAAAGAGCAATTACTGTCTCTCAAGAACACTCGTCATTATCTTACCTATATTCACAGGGAAAAGTGCAAGGATGAAATACAAATAGATTAAAAAGGCAGTTTTAAAGCACTGGTGAAAAAATTAAAATTGTAGGTGCCTAATTACAGTACACAGCCACTAGCAAGTTTCCTTTGCATTTTCCTGTCGTCGCATTTCATGTTAAATGCTGACTGTATATTCTGAGTTGGGATGTTGCTCGCATATCATTTGTAAGGTGCCATACATGTCTGGATCTTGAAAAAAACTTGATAATTGCTCAAAAAAAAAAAGACATAGCTGGTTTTTTTTTTTCTGAATGAAGCTGCTTTTTCCCATGTCAAAATATTTCACAGAAAAGTATTATTACAAAAATTACAATTTGAAACATCAAAATGGATTGTCTGTCTTGTTTAAATAATGCAGAAGTATGAAAATAATTTTACTTTATTGTTTTTATTTCTTCTCACTTCTATAGTCTCCTAGCATAAACAAAATTGAATGGAATTGCAGTTTCTCTAAATCATTGATTTGCGCATATTGGTGTAATTCCAAAGCAAATGCTTGAAGTTCAGATTTTGCTTTGAGATCATAATGGAAACAGCTTTTGAAGTAGTGGAATTCCGTTTTGAATGAAAACTCTGTTTTCTGACATCTTTTGCTAATGTTAACTCTGGTTAAACAGTTCAAGGAAAGTTTAGTATTATTTGAGAAGGATATGTTTGGAATTTTCAACAAAATGTGTTAAGTGACGGCAGAGAAAGTTGATTCTTAAGAAACTGTCTTTAGGATAGTTTCTTGGATAAGAGAAGGCGTATCATGGGTTATCACTGGTACTATTATTCCTCACGAGGGGAGCGGAGGGGCAGGGCTGATCTCTCCACTCTGGTGACAGCGACAGGACCCGAGGGAACGGCATGGAGCTGTGACAGGGGAGGTTCGGGCTGGGTGTTAGGAAAAGGTTCTTCACCCAGAGGGTGGTTGGGCACTGGAACAGGCTCCCCAGGGCAGTGGTCATGGCACTGAGCCTGCCGGAGTTCAAGAAGCGTTTGGACAATGCTCTCAGACATAGGGTCTGATTTTTGGGTGGTCCTGTGTGGAGCCAGGATTCGGACTCCATGATCCTTGTGGGTCCCTTCCAACTCACAATATTCTGTGATTCTATGACTACACTTGAAATGTAGGTTCAATTTCTAGAAACTTGACCATCAATCCTTTCAAAGATGTGCTGTAAGCACCAGTATGTAAACTGTTGGTAAGTATTTCTCTTTTCTACCGAAAAACTTTGTAAGATGTTAGTTTCATCACAAAGAGACAAGTAGAGTAGCTTTTAAAATCACAGATACTTTTGCCAGATGGATATTAAAAGTCTTTTTGCCCAACTCCAGTTCTAAAGTAAGGACATGTGATCTGTTATTACCACTATAAATAAACTTTTTTTTTAAAACTGAATATTATCTGTTTTTCCCTGTAACTATATAGAGTTTGGAGCATTCCTCTGAAAGGATTGCAAACTGCAATATACCTGTGCTAGAAGAGGTACTGAAGCATTAACAAAAAATGTTACTCTTCTTGGGTTTATATTGGTAGCCACAGTTGTGAAAGTCTTGACAATTTCAGAAGAACTTGCAATCCATATGCATCCCAATATCCACATGTTTTGAAAGAGAAGATATTTTACAGCAAGAGTTGGAACAACTTTACCAGAAGCAAAGATTCAAGTTACCCAGGGAGAGTTTACTTTTCTTATCAATTCAGGTTTGAATGGACCATTCTATGCTTCTGATTCTATTGGTCTTTTTAAATTCTACTGTACTGTCAAGTGTCCACAAAGAATATAAAGGGTTTAATACCTGTCCAGGCTTCCTACTCTTCTATAAATTATATTTGGAATACTTTCAGCATACTTGCATAAATTGTTGGATTTTCTTCAGCCTTAATACAGGGTTATGTAAAAATAATAATTATGGTGCTAATGACAATTTAAACACCCCCTCTTCTTAAAAAGCATCTTTTAAAAACAAAATGTCAGCTTCGCATTCAGATTTTCCCTTCACCTATGCCAGAGTTAGATTAGAAAAAGAGTTTAATCTAGTTCTGGTGCAAATTAATGATAAACTTAAGGAGCTCCTTAAGAGCAAGCAGCTCTTGCACTGCACATCAGTACTGTGAAGGTATGATACAAATGCTAGCTTTCAAGAACATTTCTTTGATGATACAGGCTTCAGAGTATTTTATCCATTCCCATCTAGATCCAGGAATGTTAATGAAATCAGTTTGTTCTGATGCATTTATTGCCATATAATGACAGGTACGTACTGTGAGCATTGTATATGTGACTTTTGGGCAAGATTACTGCGTTTATGACTCTCACAAAGCAATTTTGTGTCGAGTGCTTGTCAGTCAGCCAGGAAAGAGCCTTCCTCCACTGAAAGCCCAGACCTGGACACTGCCTGTGGGATGGAGCTGGGCAGTATGTTGATTACAGCATTTTGCAGCTATCGACGTACTTCAATTAAATCAAAAATAAAAACTGTTGCATAAAGATTTAGGTCTCTGTGGGTCAGGGCAGAGTGAAACAATTACTTCACTTGTAAGTGTGCATGAGATACTTTGTAATAAAATCTTTAATATAATTCCCTATCAGGAGATTATGAAAAAAGTGTATGTGGATGTGTGGTGGGTAGGATGGGAAGTATTGTACCTAGTGCTGTAGTATATCCAGCCTCAGATTGAGTGGAGCTGGGGCTAAGTGGCTGTATAGCCACTGTGGTGTCACTTTACCAGTGCATGTTTTTCGCTCAAAAAACAAAATCACAAAGCCCTGACAGACCCTTCATTCTGTCCAAACAAAAAAACACAAAGTACTTTTTTTTTTTTCCCTGCCTTCAGTCTTTCAGTTCAGATGCAGAAACATAATTTCTGTTCTTCACAAAGCTCTGATAGTCACCTATATTAAAAACATTTTTAGAAGAGGTAAAGCTGCAAAGCTGTGCTTACTGTCCCTTTCAAGTTGAATGCTCTCAAAAATGAGATCAATGGGGGCATTTAAAAAAAATAAGAGCAAAGAGCAGATTTTGTGTTCTGTAGGAGTATATAAGTACACGCTTTGGTAAGCCCAGGGTCCTTTATAGTTGTCTGTCTCTCCTTGTGTATCCACTGTTTTTATGTCTTGTAGGTCTTCATTTTACCAGTATGTTTATATGAATATTATCAAATAGAAATGACATCATATAGGAACAGTAGCAACAGGTTTTGTGCAGGCAGGTGGAAGTTTTAAAAGTCTGTCATAGGAACAGCTTTAAGAGTAGTACTGCCTCTGTTGATGCATAATGTAGTACCTCAAAAATCCTGTGCATAACTTTATTCCTGTGCACGCATTTGTGTCATTCCTCTAGAAACTTCTACAAAATTCTTCCAACTCCATTACAGGACCCCAAGCACCTCAGCTGATGGCTGTGAATGTGTTTCAGGTAGAGCCTCTTGGCAGGAGGACCAGTTAGACTAAAACTAGCTGCCAAGCTCATGAAATGGAATACAAAGAATAAAATGAGTAGAAAAGAAAACAGAAAAAAAAAAAGAGAGAGAGAGAAAATAAATATTTCCAAGATAAAGCTAATCTTTATCAAACCAGCAAGCTTTTTCAAATTAGAAAAATGCTGGGAAAATGTTCATATGACTTTCTGGGAGGAGATACACTCCTTGCATTTCAGAGAAAATTCAATTTATGCTTTCTTAACTAGTCTTCAAAAGCGTGTCACTAGCAGGTGTACAGTTGATCAGAAATCATTCTGTCATTACAAAATAATCTTTGACTCTCTGTTGTAGAAGATGCTGTCTTTGATATACAAGAAAGGTCTTTCTTCCTTATGATGCACTCCTCACGTGTAAGTTCACTTGCCTTTTGCCCAATTTATAGAAGATTCTGTGGCTCACCTGACATTCAACATCATCATTAGCTCAAGCAGTAGGCACTGATATTCTTTGGCCAAGCTAAAAATGAATCCTTACTGCATACATCTAAAGAAAAGAAAAGTAATAAAAATATAGTGGTACTCACAGAATCAATTAAATTCCAAAAAGCTCGTGTGTTACCTGCATCAAAGTTTTCTTTCTTGCAAGGCCTATTCTAAAGATGATCCTGATGGCTATCTTCCGTATTTTCCGGAATTTATTTGAATTTGGTGATGAAATTATTGTAAAAGCTACTTTCAGGTGAGATTTTGATAGGCTTAACCTGTTGATTAAAACAATGTTTAGCTGGCAAGTATGCGCTCCTTGTATCTTTTGCATTGTTTTTCTGAGAAAGCTAAGAATGATATCATTTCTACTATGAGTATTTTGTATTAAGTCCAGGCCTGCTGCAGGTTGTATGTCTGTACAGAACGGATTAACTTGGATTTCATTTGTTTTATGCTTAAGGAGACCCAAGAAGAGCCAGCATAACTAATTTATTTTACTGTTGTGTTTTTTTTTTGTTGTTTGGATGATACTATGAGTTACCTGATATTCACGAAGAGTGAAAGGTAAAAGATGAAAACTTCAGCTGAACTTTAGAAGGAAAAGAGAGTAACACGTAGATTTTACTGCATTTATTGGAGTTCTTTGGTGCTTATAGTTTATTCCATTCACACTGTTCCCATCTGCAGCACCAGCTTGCTTTTCTTCCCTTAGGACTGCAGGGTGTTTTAATAATAGGTCTTCAAGACCCCCACAGCAATGAGAAGTCTGATAAAATAAAGAGAAAAAGGAGCTGAAGTGATCCCTAGAGAAGGAAAACATATTTTCCACTTTTCATTTCCATTTCACAACAGAATGATGGGCTGAACTAATAAAAGCCCATTGGCATTCCAACAGACCCAAACAGAGTTTGCCTGTTGGGTAGTAATTATAGGTTGCAAGTATTCACATACATAATTAAATAGTGTTCTGTTTCTTTAAATAAACATAATCACACAGAATCCAAAATAGTCAAATGTTCTTCTCTCTCTTATTTGAACTAGACAACAATAAGAGAACTTTTCCAGTAAAATCATCGGCAAAACACCGGTAGTTGATACCGGTAATCCTGTGATATTATTCATTTCTGAAACACGTTGTTGTCATTTGGCCAGAGCTGAAAGCTGTGTCAGTTCCTGTTAGCAGCCCAAGTTCTATCCCTTGGCAACTATTCTGAGTTTGGGCTATCATCTGTTTAAGTTTTGCTTGCCGTTAAGTGCGTGCATGTCAAATTGACCCACATGCGGTTGTGCCCTCGTAAGGAGTGTCCTGGCTAACCCCCTGCCTCCCATCTGCCAGCTGGCCCCAGGTTTCCCGATGCTTTCCCTTTCCCGAGTGAGGTTTCTTTCCCAGCCAGCCTTGTGCCGCTTTTTTCGGTCGTGTGCATGGTGCACGACCTTCTCCTTGGCAGCGTCACCTGCAAGGAAGAGGCTACGTGCCTCCGGATGAGCCGATCCTGGTTGTGCGCTACACCGCAACAGCCGCTGAGCAAATGGGAAGGGTGGGAGGCAAACAGCTCTGTGATCAGGTCTGGCACACACGGGAGCACGCTTTCTAGTTCCACAAAAATAGCCGGTACATTTTCCATATTCGTGCCATTAATATCGGCATTTCAGGAAGGAGATACAAGGCTGTGGTTTGATCGAGGCTCCAGAAAAGGACATTGCTTTAAGTGAGACCTGGGATCATCATGACCTGTAAAGAACTCCACCAGGGTGGATAGGATAAGTAAGTATCTTGTAACGATTTTATGCAGAAAGATTTTTTGTTTCTACTCAGCAGCTCTGCAGTGGTATCACTTCACACATGTTAATAAGGTGGGGCTGGTTTAGAATTTGAAGAGACAGATGAACTTGAGGCAGCATAAGAAAATGCTGTTGGTCATACAGAAAATAAAATAATTTGATGCCAGTGTTCCTTGGTGATGTCAGTGAGATGTACGCTAGCATTTGGTTTGTGAAGAAATCCTAAAATTAAAAACTATTCAGAAGCAGAACTGGACTATATTGTTAGCTAAGGAATTATCATCAGACAGACTTTTTAAAACACCCTGATTGTTACTCAGCGTACTTTGAGAAGCACTTAATGTGGATATATTTAAGCAAAGGTGTTGTATGTGAGCTGTTTATTAATGATATTGTGATTTCAGCGTGATTTCAAAGTCCTAATTAATCATCTGGGACTGGTCACCAAGGCAATACAGTACTGTGTCTTTCCCTTGCGATATCCGTTGAACAGGAAAGAGTAAAGTGAAAAATTTGAGACAGTCAGTCAAAAAATATGCTGTGTGAATCTTTGTGCAGATCTGTAGTTATTTTCTCCAAGGGCTTTGCTTTTCTGAAAGTGCTATCAGGACAGCAGAATTCCTATTAAAAAGAATTGTTAATTAATAATAAATAACACGCTTTTGAGAATTTTTTTATTAATTTGAATAAGTGGTTGAATATGCTGTTCATGCTTCTTATGAAATTCTCTTCTAGAGGCATCTAGATTTCCGAGAATTTACGTTTAACCCAAATGAAAGGGTATGTAATATCCTTCTCCCCTTGCTTTCTTCAGAAGCTGTGTCTGTATCAGTACCCAGTTTGATCAGGGGAATGTCATTAAATATTTAAATTAAATATCTCTTTCAGGAGATCAAAAGATGATTCAGATTTGTCTCTGTTTCTTCTTTCATGGTTGAAAATACAACACGGAAAACGGAGGAAGACTGGTTGCCGTCTTCAAAGGATTGCTCATTTTTTCTGTGTGTGATTAGTGGTTGTGCGAAAGTGAACTTGCACATTTAAAAAAAAAAATCATGTCCATCAGCATTGCATGACAGTCACATTAAACATAACTCGCCTGAGAGTATAAAGAAGAGTCCTACAAGTACCTCAGTTCCCTGCTTTCCATCAGTTCGTAGCACTAGACATAGTTTGCCATGACTCCTTGTAGCTTCAACATTTTTATTTGTAATTATTTTTGTAAAAGTGTTAGGAACAATTCCAGCCGAGAGCTCTGGCCAGAACACTTCTAAGTTCATGATAAAAGCAGTGACAATATGACGAGTACTTTACTAGTACCATAAAGGAGCATCACTTGGCACATTCAGTAATGAATCCTGTATGTGGCTCTTTGTCTGTAAGACCTTGTCTTAGGGGAACATTCCCAGGAGATCCCAGGAATGGTGAAGAGGTCTTCAGGCTTGAAAGAATCTCTGCTGTACAATTGATCTTCAGTAATCAGTGATCTTAAGTTCACTATTATTATTTATTGGGGTCACATGCTTGAAAGGGGGCATAAAAGTGAGATTCTGAAACACTTCTCCTGGTGTCTTTAAGAAAGAAGAGTGTTAATATTAGACCTTGGATAAATTCCAAGTCAGGCAATTACATTTTATGTCTCTAGAAATTGTAGGAAATTTTATTAGATAAATTATTCCAGTTTTTAGAACTCAGCTGTTAGGCTGTGTTTCTGCAGAATATAAAGACAGTTATCTGTAAAGCTTTGACATTCCCTGAATTTTGTTCAGGGAAAGAAGCAACATTTTTCTGAAGAGGTGAAATTGGTTGTTATGAATACTTATGTTCCACTTGACATAAGTTAGTGGACATAGCTGAAACTTCAAGATTAAACCTTGCCAAAATGAATAAATTTGGGATTGATGCCATGTGAAACCTGTAAGAATTTCCACTGCTCTTACTGAATAGGACCAGAGCCTGAAGTGCGGTAAAGCATAGGTAAAACCAATAGCCATTACAGAAGAACTATTACAGTTATTATAATTCTTTCCTTTATTGATAAGGGAGATAAATGTATATATTACATATGTATATATATCGTTATCTCCATGTGTCTTCTGTTTTTCAGTTTTGATTCCAAAGCAGTAAATATGAATTATTCATGATAATTACAACCCTGTTTTCCAGACCCAGGAGATGCCAAGAGAAATGAAATAATTATCTAACCTATTGGCTGATTACTTGGAGTGTCACTGTTACACTCACGGCTCAGGGTGGAGGGAGCCCTATACCTTCCTAAACATACACAAACTGAGAAATTCAGCAGGAATTCCTGTGCTTTTAATTTCCTTCTTTACACAGCAGCTGTATGTGAGCACTGAAATGGAAACTATACTTCAGGAATAAATGATCCATTCACTCACTTGAATGGACCAGTGGTTAGGGCACGAAGCTGAAAGTTAAGAGACTTGGCTGCTGTTTCCCATTGTGCCATTTACTTGCTCAGTGACGCTGCATAAATGATGAACTTCGCTCTTTCAGTTTTCTCATTGTCACAATGGGGCTAATGAAAATTTGTCACTTCTCAGCTGTGTTATGAAACTTAAAAATAGTGAAATGCACTGCATAAAAGCCTCAGTGCAAATGCAAAGCACGATTTTAAGATGATTTGGGTTTATTACTGTGTACCTACATCATTGCACTTCTATCACTACTCTCTGATTACTCTTTCAGTGCTTTTGAGAACATGAAGATGCTAACAATCTGTTGAGCTGTTACAAGATGACAGTGCTTGTTGCTTCACTCTAAAGAGCATCTTACTCTTACTTGGCTCTATAATATATAGCAGGGACAGACACCACAAGCCAGCTAAGCCGGAGCTTTCAAACTTGTGTCCAGGAGGAGCATAAAAAACCAGACAGCTGTTGCTAAAATATCTGCTCTCACAGTTGGCACTTCTTCTGCTGTTGCTGCTCCCAGTCAGGGGCCCCCAAGGTCTGAGTGACACTGATCAGGGTTTGCCTACGCCAGGAAGATGAAGCCAATTTTTGTAATGAGAAAATTGAAGTGCTACTGCAGAAGATTAGTACCCCCCTGGTGCTTACTGTAGGATGATGGGACCTCGGTGAAGCAAAGCTTGGTACATCGACGCAGTATCACTAAAAACAGCAGCTTCTGACTGCAAACAAAAACAATATTTTGTCAACTTGGCTAAGAGGCACCAGAATACTTTCAGCACCTAATTAGATTAAAGTTTAAATGCGTGCACATTAAATGTGCGATGTTATTAATCCAGCACCAGAAAATATAAGCAAAGGTGACCAGATGTTCCACTTTGACAGATTAAACTTTTTTTTCCTCCCTAATAAAATGTCCTGCTGTCCTGGTGATTTTGTTGGCTGAAATGTGACATGCTCCAATTACTGTTTATATAAGAGCAGAGACCACAATCTACAGTTCTACTGTCCCAAAAGGGCTGTCTGTCCATTAGGATAAAGAGTCGTATTATTTCTTGTTCTAGCTTTGTTGTCTCCCCTTTTAACTCCAAACATCTAATTATTCCACAGAATGTGGAACAGCTTCAATAGAAAAAGTTAAATTACTTCTTATCCTTTTTCCAAAACAGCATAGCCTATGCTGTCAATTAGGGAACTTCCTTTAAAAGCAGGAAATGGGGATTTAAATCCATTCCAGGAAGTGCAAGCTGTAACTTCTAGCAGCTCACATCTTGGCGGAGTATTGTGATCACTGAATTATTAAATACAAGAGGGCAGCTACTCTTACTGTATTCTGTTTCAGATATATTTTGAAAGAAAAAAAAAAACAAAAACCAAAATAGCATCTTCCTCACTTTTGTAAGGGAAGACCTAGTTGTCTAATTTTCCAAGAGCATTCGGGACATTTCCAGTACCAGTAGAAAGAAGCACTCCTCTGCAGCCCTGGTAATAGTGCTTGAGAAGGGATCGGATTCATTTCTTTCAGGTCACAGCCCTGTCTGAAGTGCTTCCTATCTCCTGCTTTTTTTACCCCAAGTGTAAATGCCCTCTCTGAAGTCACTAATTCCTTTTAGGCACTCTGACAGAAGCTCTGCATTTTCATGGAAACTCTGGAGCATGATGGGGTGCCTAAATGCCTCAAAGCTTACTGGTGTGATGCTGAGGCCTCTGCAAGTTTCATTTTGAGGCATAGATACCTCTTTGCCAAGGCAGCTATATTAAGAGTACAACGGTGGTAATCTCTGTCTTCAGCCAGTGGTTTGAGCTATGCTCCCACCAGGCAGCTCCTGTCTTGTTGCTGACACCAACAGGAGCCCTCAGTTAGTGACCCAGAATGTTGTGGGGTTGGATTTGGACCTTTGTGGCTGTACAAGCTCTCTTAGGAAGCCTGTAGCTCACTGGGGATGGAGTCTCCAGTGTCCCAATAGTTTTGTTTTCTGCCAACTGATTCCATGTACAGACTTATCACAGCCCCTGAAGAGTAAGGTTGTACATCAAAATTTGGAAATACGTTACAGGGTAAAAGTATTGCAGTCAAGGATTCAGAAATGCCCTCAAGCTCTTGAGTGTCAGGCTTTATCTGTACCTGCAGCGTGCATGGGTGATTTTTTGGCACTGTAGTATGTTTCATTGTGGGAGGCACATGCTGTTGTAGCAAGGTTTATTTAATGTGTAAAGACTTTGTAGGTATCTTCTCGTCTTCCCTTCCCCCCATTCATGCTCTGTTGGTGACACACTGGCTTCTTATAAAGTTATTCAAGCTGCCAAAAGTCTAGTTCCCCCTGTATTTGATATTGCTAAATGCAGAAATAAAGAAAACCAGGTAGACGAAGACAAGGAGGTAGTATTAAAAAGTGCTGTGCTAAATACTGTCCGAGTAATAGTCTAAGTTCTGGTGACGTGTAGTGGATTTCACATTACCAGGGGTTATATACCCTTTCTCAAGTAAAAGATTAAAAATAACTCTAGTAAGGATCCTCTGTGACAGAGGAAGGAAGACTTGCATGTCTGCCACACTGGATGGAGAGTATTCCAGTATTTTAAAGAACATGACAGTATAATTTAATAAAAAAGGTACATAATGCAAAATATCGGTGGAGAACATCAATTCTTTATCAGTAGGAAAATATCAAACCTCTTTTTCTACAGGCACTAACTTGTACTTTTAGCTTTTAACCACAGTCCCAGCAGTAAAGTGGGTTGTTTTGTAAATCACCTCTAGGAACACACTAAGCCAGAGGTCTAAGGTGTGTATTATACTTCCAAAAGGCCCAAAGGACAGGCGCTGGCTCAGCTTCCAGCACATTTGGGGATGTGACCATCCAGTGAAGGCTTGTCTTGATGATGTAATGCTTCTCACTTTTCCTTGAGGAACTGAAAAGACTGTCCCATGGTAAAGATTCATTCAAGATGAAAAATAAGTTAAACAACTGGCTACACTTGATACTTCTACAAATATATTGCAGACTCTATAAATGCTCAATCACTAGCAGAGGGGGAAAAAAAAAAAAAAGGAAAGAAAAAGAAAAATCCCTGAGGTAGTGCCTGAAGATAGCATTTTATTTGTTTCTTCTTACTCCACACCCCTCTAATTTGATATAATTCTAACGACAGGCAGAGGCTTTCCATCATGCAGCCTGCTTACATGACACGTGTTGTACTGCCCCTTTAGCCTTTTCCATCAATGAGAATGTTAGCAGTTTGTCATTTTCCATTTCAGGTAAGTATCATGGCGATTTGTCACTTTTTATGTCTTTATTGTATACTTTGCATTTTATTTTCTTTGTTAACAGTAAAGTCCTTGACCCAGCTAAACACAGAGGATCGATCTTTGGCCTGCCATTTTGTAGCATTTTAAAAAAACATTAACTGCAGGCTCTCTTCAATGCACCATGTGTCCTTGGTGGCATATGCACATTTTCATATGTTTTGCTTGAAATGGTCAACAAAAGTAAATGGGCTAAATATTTTTTATTCTAAAACAAATATAAAAAAAAAAAAAAAAAAGTGACTTTCAATGTCAAACATTTTTTTTTCCCTCTATCAAACGTAGTTTTCACAGAGAGATTACAGCACCAGCAGAGTGAACAGTGAAACTAATCAAGAATGCAGCCAACCTCACTTCACATAAGGAGAGGGCACTGCAAAATGACATGCCCAAGGCTATTTGGCCAGAGTTCAAGAGTTCAGGTCTTCCAGTCTCCGCTTTGTTCCCTGAAACATCACTGGTCTACTTTTTATTAAAGCAAAGGTCCCTCAGAAATGAGGTTTCTTGGCAGAATAGGTGCCAGAAGTTAGCAATCTACAATCAGTTTGTTCTAAGGCTTAATTGAAGGCTTCTTCATCATGTAGAAACACACTGTAGAATGAAAGCAGAGTTCAGAAGCATGACATCATTAGTGCAGGCTTTCTTCTGATGAGCCTAACCTGAGATTATAACCTCAGAGGGTAACACTGCTTCTAGCAGTTTATGAAAGGCACGTTTATTGTATTCACTTTTTTGAAGTATCACATATGACAAAACCCTTGGGCTGTGTGCAGTTCTGTCT
>VXAL01019617.1:0-20173 GCA_013399475.1 Chauna torquata | reverse complement strand
TTTTTTTTCAGGCAAAGCTCTCTGTCTACCAAAGTTATGTGGTAGTTTTGCTTTAACACTGATATTGCTTTAGCACTATGAACTGACTAGTTTTGTGTTCTTTAGATGTTTTGATATCTTTTTTTTTCTTCCTTACTGTAGAAAACAGGGCATTAACATCTGCAAAGGAGAGATTAGACTCATGCATCATATTGGTGTATACATTTTTTTTACAGTGCTGGTATTGCTTCAAAAATTCCTCCCTTGTGACATACTCCATGAAGGAACTAAAGAGTCTGCAGGCAGCAGACAACCTTGAAGCGCTCCCACTGCTGTTCACAAGTAATTGATGATAATTTCTTCTCCTTTCACCCTGACTTTCCACAGATACACATTTTTGCTCTTGTTTTATGGAGACAAGAAGTACTTGTTCTACAGAGATAATCTTCCAGAAGGACGTTTTCATTGACCAGTATTTACCTAAGCCTTACAGTCCTTATTGATCAAGACTGGCACCCTCATCAAATAAACAGAGCAATAACACTTTTGCTATAGCCATTGAAATGGTCATGTGTTCTGAAGCATGTCAAGCAGATCTATTTGGTAGTGATTATCTAGAATTGGAATTATCTGCCGCTGTGTTATTGTAGTCTTTTGGAATAGTTTTGCTCCTTATATTGTAATTATTTTACCAATATAATATTAGAACAGCATTAGAACTTATTCTTTTTAAATGAATTCTTTCTTTTATTAGTACTTTAGGCTTTTGTTGTATAGTTAGAAGATTATACAGCTATAGTTCATGGTTTAGCAAAATATACGCTTTTTTATGTTATGCTAAATGTGTGAAAACAACAATTATTTTCAGAAAGACAATTTATTATGTAGATGCAAAAATATGTAGGTGTCATTTCAGAACGCTAGTATGAAAACAGATCGTACACAAATTGCTTGAAATGAAATTAATCACTCAATCACACAGAACACAAGATCCAACGCTAGTAATGTATAGACAAAGTATAGACAATGTCTGAGTATCCTTTAAGAAAAATTTAATATCCTAAACAAAAAATGTCCTAAGGCTAAACTCCAATATTTAGGATAGTTACAGCAGTTTCTACATGTGAATCAGATATTAAAGAGGAAGAAAAGTGATGGCTTCACACTGACGGGAGATAAATTATTTGGACCGGTTCATAATTTTGCTGCTTTACCAGAGAAATTAACTTTTCTTATTGATTGATTGATTGATTGATTTGCAAGAAGACTGGTTGTTTACTTATATGCTATAAAAGGTGAATTTTAACCATGCTTTGATAATATTCTGTAAAGTTGGTATGGATAAATGACAGTTTATGCTCTGCGGACTTGTGGCAGCTATTACTCCGTATTGTTTCCCAGACCTCGTTCCCATCCACTAATGGCTTGGTTTTGCTTCTGGGAATGATGTTATTGTGCAAGCATTCAGGAGGCATGACTGAATTTTATTCAGTTACTTAGTTTGCATTTTATCCAGTTAGTTGATATATTAACACCAATGAAGTCACAACTGTCTCAAATCCAGTATTGGGTGTAAATGCCTGTTGGGGAAACTGAGAAGCCAGTGCCTGAACTTCTTGAACAGAGTTGCTTCACCTCCACTAGTAATCTGAGCAGTTAGATGAAAGAAAGTTTAAGGGATACCTACAAAAGTCCATGTGGTGCAGACACTCTGCACGGTGGGGACAAAATCAGTGCTAACAAACTTATAGATACCCTTGTCTCATTCCCTTCTAATGACTTTCACAAGCAGTTGTGCTGCAGAACTCCTAGTCAAAAGATAATGGAGACTTAATTACACAATTTTGTTGATTTGAAGGGAAACTAGAGGAGTTGACAGAAAAGAAATCCAATAAGAGCTGCATAATAAAAGATGGCTTGGGAACTCCCCTAGACAAGGTTGGAGCGTGGGAGCTTGCTGGAAGGAAAGTTGCATAAGCTCATCATATTCTTGTATTCTTGCCTATGTACTCATTCATGGCCACAACCCAGAAAACACTGGGTGAGGATCTCCTTTGGTCTCATTCAGTACAGCTGCTCCAAGGTTCCTGTGTTCTTATACCAAGAATTGCTTTTTCCTGTGTAAAGTACACAAGAAGCTCAGGACCAAATCCACATTCTTGTGTCTTTTGGTACTGGGGACCAGAGAAGATGGCCAGCTTGGTTCTGCATCTTAAAACTGCACAGTTCTGAATATTTTATGGTTAATTCTCCATGATGATTGATACTCCTATGGGTTGAGCCCTACGCCAGAAGGGCAGGTAGCTCTTGTGTTATATTAAAACAATGGTTATATAACTCCAAGTTAACTTCCAGAAATTGGAAGCTTTAAAGTATCATTAAAGTGAAGAATAAAAGTGATGTACAATATGGATATTATAAAATACTTGTTATGATTTTTTTTCAAAGAGCTTGGGCATAAAAACTCTGAGGATGTTTTTCACACTCCTTGGATGTTGGTAATGGATGAGGTGAGTGGCATTCTCAACCATTGGCCAATTCCAAAGTGAGTACAACCAAGCCAAACACCACTGATTTGCTAATGTTTTTTGTTTGTCTGTTTGTTTAACAAATGTGTGAAAGATGGAAAAATGACAAAAAGTTGTGATAGAGAGGGGTGCTAGGATGTGTGGTCGCAAGGGATGCTGGGTAGGAGAAGAGCTGAAGATCACTAGCAGTGCTGATTAAAATAATAGGGTTTCTGAGTCATGGAGGAAAGCAATGATACGGCTGTGTGCTCTAGGTATTTGCTTTTATCACGTGTGTGAAACCAAAAGTCCTTTAGATGAACTGGATGTTACTTTTTTTTAGCTGTTAGAAGTCCCCTGAGTACCAAACAAATTCATTGTATCCACAAATTAAGCTAAATTTGAAAGGGCTTGTGGAAGAGGAGGTAATGAATACCTAATTTGAGACTCAAGGCAGGAAACAAAATATCAAAGCCTAATACCTGACACCCTGTCCTACCTCAGAACTGGGCCCAGAAGCCCAGGGGCTGAGAAAGTAGCTAAATACGAAGTCTAACCATAGAAATCCATAAGAATCTAAGGTTTGGAAGCAGTGAGAGATTCATAGAAAATCTTCAGAAAAGGAATCTCAGCTAGGGTTGGACTAGTCAGTTTTATCACCTTATTTAATATAATCATTTTCAGATGTTTTCAGGAAAATGGGAGGTAGGTAAAATTTTCTCTGTAACAAAGTTCTAGTAAGAAGTTCAGCCCCTGGAATCACAACTACTAATAATAAAATGTTAATGTTGTTATGTGCTGTGCTAGTCTCTCCAGGAAACTGTATTAAACAAATCAAATAATGGTTGCAATTAGAATAAAGGAAAGTATTTTTCTTCCTCTTTTGTTGCTGTCTTAGAAATTAAGTTAGATATTGCTATTTCCTTGGGGATTTGAGGCTGCCCCTCCCCAAAATAAGAAGGTGAGAGATCAGCAGTTGTTTCCTTCTAAACCACCCAGGGAGGCAAACAGCAGTGGAGTGAAGGGGATGCCTTGGTTCCCCACAAGCTATCTGCCTATTCATTGCCTTGAATGGTGATGGTAGTTCACAGTACCTGCACAAACTCTCTAGGTCATAAACTATAAAAAAACTACTAAAAATTATCTTAAAAAAACAACCAGCTGCCACTACTAGAACCTAGCTGCCTATCCTGCCTATCCTGTCCACTTTGTATGTACAGTATCTCCCAAGTAAAAACTTTTTTTTTTTTTTTTTCTATTTGGGGAGGAAGCACTGCACAGTACGTGGTTCTCTTTGAAAAGATAAAATGCAATATTAAGTGCAAAGAGTCATTATCAAGGGAAAGTGGATTAGGTACTTAATAAGATAGGCATATGATTTTGGTGATGATCCAGGCCATGTCAATTCACAGCAGTAAATCACTTTGTATACTTTACTAATTTGGAATGAATGGCGGGTAGAAATGTCTAATGGATATTTGGAGCTGAAGGTCAATCCATATATTATTATAAAGGCGTGTTCCCCAAGATTTACAATGAGATTTGATGTATGGCTTTGATTCTGTTTTAATATACCTGTTTCTTTAATGACTGTCTGCATTAATTTGCTATATAAAAGGAAGAAATATACTCCGAGTGGTTTCGATGTGCTAATACTTAATCTTGCTAAACTGTCTTTAGCCTTGGTCTATATTAAATGTGTGAGTTTTTTTGCTCAGTGATGCCAAGAAATTCTTGGATGTAAAACTGGCAACCTCCCATGCAGAGAAAGGTGAAAGAGTACTTATCATTGGATGATGCTATAAAAACCATACTTTTGTTGCCAGGTCTCTAATTAAATTACCTTTTATTGCCTTTTTTTTTGGATTTATTTCTGTTCTTTAAAGCTTTAGCTTGCCTCATAAGCAAGATTTAAGGTCTAAATGTAGCTGTCCTTCAACTGTTCTCCAGTTAAACACTCCCTACCATCACCACACTTTTAAAATTTTGAAAAATAAAATGATGCTTAAATGGAATACAGAATTGCCATGAAATAAAGTGCATCACAGAACAGGATTTTAAAAGTAAAGAGGCCTAGAAGCTCAAATCCACTCAAAATTCAGATACAAAGGCTATTGTTGTCTGAAGTATTACTTACTACATACGTGTGTCCAAGTGACACATGATGCTGTCTCAAAGTCAGCCTCACAGTCTTCTGAGAATCCAAACACATCAACACTTCAATCATTTTAATTCCCTAGGTATTTACCATTCAAGTATGGAGTACTTGTTCCAAGTGCTTGATCTAAGAACACAGTGTCTGACACAGCAGCCTGCCTATGACCCACTTGTTAGTCTCTCCCAGCTACATTTTCTGTGAGGCTCAATCTGTTGTATGTCCATACCACATTTTATACAACCCAGCAACATTCAGATTAACAGAGGACATAGCTCCTATCATTTCTTTCATTTAAAAATATGGGCTGGTATTACTCACACCTTTTACCGATGACTGCTAAGCAATTACAGCAGTTTTCCAGCAAACAGGAGATTTGCATTTGAAAGCCTTTCTCAGCTTAAGAAGCTTTTGCTGTCTACCTCCAACCTGCTTTGTTGGTGAACTAGCTTACATGGTGGAAGATTTTTGAATGTTATGCAGCCCATTCAAGGTGTAGCTGCTTTTAAATTGTATTGAAGAACTGAGTAATGTACAAGCAAAGGGAAACTCCTGAAATAAGCTTAGCATGTTTTCTGCTGGCTTGACAGAGAGGTTCATTTTGCTTCATTTAGTTCAGCAGCTCCCTGCACACCACGAGGGCTCTACCATGACTGATGCTTTAATAATACGAAGGTGGCACCTAGCGTAGGCCATCCAATGAAGGACTTCAATATCTGTTTGAATCTGCTCTAATCACTGGATGCCATTTGGGAGGATGGCAATGCAGGCAGTGTTTTCAGCCTTGTGTGATGTCAAGACAAGAGGAAATGTAGAAATACACCAAATTCCTGGAAGGAAAAGCATGTGGGGCACAATGAATAAGAAGAAAAGCAATCATGGGGTACATTTTGGCTACTCAGGTGGACTAGTCACTGGCTAAACTAAATGGTTTGGATTCAAGTATCAGAGGCAGAAGCATATAAAATGCAAAAATGCCCACTTACAAGAGAATTAAGTTTTTTTTTTTTCTTCCTGTGTTCTAAATTAGTGGACAGATTTAGGGTTTGAACAGAACACAATGTATATGGTTTCTACACTTTTTATTACCATACTTGCCAAGGATGATCAGAAAGATACTGCATGACTTATTGCTGGTGTGGTGCTAAGATGTTTACTAAGATATTCCCATGTTGCCTTAATTGCTGAACTGTGCCAAGATTTGGGGTCATTAAACAATAAGACTGCTGAAGTAAAAATCGGTGCAGGAAATAGTAATACCTTAATTTAATTTGAAAAATATTACCTATTTTGCACCATTAGAGCCATTGGCTGCAAGCACTTTTTCAATGCAAGTAAGAACTGCCTGTGGACTAATAAATACTTTTGGGGATATTCAGAGTCATTTTATAGGGTTGAGCATTATAGTAAGGAGGCAAAAAGGCTCTAAAACTTCAGGCCATTCCATCTTTTGATATAAAATATACAGAGACTCAGTGAGCATGACCCTTTGCAATAAAATCGCGTAATGCAGCAAAGAATAGCCAAACACTGTGACACCTGGCTTATTAGCTTTAAAACATAAATTAATCTGTTGTAAAATTAGGAACATATTATGGGACATATGAGGGATTGCAAAAGCCCAAAAGTTCCAAATACAAATCTAAAACCATTCAGGCTGGTGTGTTCCTAGCCTCAGTAAATCAGGGAAAATGAGTTTTATGAACAATCTACCAGATGGGAAAATGTTCACATACCACAAAATGTTGATCAGATTTATCTGAAAAGCAAGCTGTAACCATATGCATATGAGAGGAAGTAAAATGGATTTTCAGATATGCAGTGACTGCTGTCAAGCTTGCAGCTGTATGAATTTAATGCTATATTGCTGTTTCTACAGTAGACTTCCTTGATTTCACTTACCTATTTGCCAGCTAGTATGATTAATATTGATTCAGTTTTACAAGCAATTAAATTGGAAAACATAAACAATCTTTCTACTGGCTTGTCACCAGACAGTACTACATATCTGATTTTTTGACAGGAGGCGTCTCTGAGACATGTTAATATTGCAACATCCAGAATCTTTGTGCACAACAGACCACACAGATATCATGGCATCTTTACAGCTCTGGAGTTTCTCATTTATAAATCTTCTCAGATTACAATAATTTGCATTTATTCTACTGCACTGACTTCAGTTCATCTGCTGGAGTTAGAAGAGAGTATTTAAATAGTTAAAGCTGCTTGATAATGGGTATAGCTTTCTTTTTTAACTTTCTAAATGTTTTACTTGTTGAATCACTGAAAACAGAGCTGAAGAGTATTTAGATGTGAGGTTCACTCTTTTTGAAACCAGTTATGCCTAAATGATTCCTTATATTTTTGTCTCATATCAAGTCATCAGATTCATCAAATTAATTTTTATTTTAGTAATTTTTTCAGTTGTAAATTTTCAGAAGCAGCTGACCATTTTAGGTCAGGTGATTCGATGGTCCTTTTCATAATAGATTTTTAAATGGTAGAAATTCAGGCCATTTGAAAAATCAAGTGATTTAAAAATATGTCAAATATGGACCAAAACTGCCAGCCATTGAGGAAAAGCTGGATATCAACAAACATTTGTGTTTATGTAGGGAGAACTTTGTCACCTCTTTTTGACTGAGAGAAGAAAGTTTGTACTAGGTCCAGAGTACAAAATTGTTCTCCTGAACTATTAGGACTACTAGACTTGTGTGTTTTATTATATTCCCATCATATTGCTGCTATTTTAGTGACAGCAGTTGCCAAAGTTGTAATTTTTTTTCTTTTAATTGTCAGTGAGTGGGAAGTTTATTACATTTTGTAGAAGCTTCCTACAATCATCCCTGACTTTCCCAAATCAGCGTTGCATTGCTGCACTGCACTGGATGGCGTTTTTAAATATGGACAAATTGTATCTGATGGCTTGTCAAAAGCACATTCCTTGTCGGAAATGTCTCCTACATTGGATCTGCATCAGCGAAGTGCTGATTTTGGGGTGAGATTTCAGTGCTGACCTCATGCAGGATCTTGACTCTAGGAGCGACCTCAGTCTTTGGTTAAGGGTTTGTTGTAGCTGTCAGATGAGACAGCTGCTGATGAGAATTGCCTGACTGCCCGTTCACCCTTAAGTGCAATTGACTCCACGGCACAGCAAAAACTGCTGTAAAACTAGGAGAGGTTCAAGGTGATTAGCTTCCCTGTAGGCTCCCAGCTGGTTTCAGATGTATGCTGCTGGTGATCACTGAGTACCTGAGGTTCTTGGGAAAGCTGTTCTTTATTTGGTGGTAATTTCTCACCTACTTCGTAACTAAGAGGTGTTGCTGCATGGCTCTGCTCAAACTCTGTTAAGATAGTCACCTTCCTACAAGTACATTTCATGTTACAAGAAATGTTCAATGCATATTTCTTTTGGGTTTCCCTGGGTGCAATAACCTACACTTCATTTTTTCAGAGCAGAAATACCTGATCTACTCTGTCATGGCTGATTCTTACAATTTTAGCGCGCGTATTTGCATTTTTTTTTGCCTCTTCCTGAGTGTCACAACTCCTAAATAATATTGCTAAGAGGGAGTATTTGTTTAGAATTGATTTTAATTGGAATATGTTAATTAGAAAGAAGTTGAAAGGTCTAGCTTGAATTTTCAATATCTGAAGGCAAAAATTCCTCTTCCCATTTCTGACATCTTTTCTTTCAGAAATGTTTGAAGACCTTGAGAATATCATCCCTGTTCTCTTTTAAAAAGAGAACATTTTATATATATATATATGTATATATATATATACCTCAAAAGACATAAATAAGGATACATCTTTGTCCATGGAATTAATCAAATGTTTCAATCAGATTAGGTATACATTTATTTATCCTACAAAACCAACCATACTGTTAGTGTAGACCTCTGGATAATATACAGAGGGATGATGGTGAAAGCATTAAAGGAAAACTATCCCAAACTGGGAAGACTGGCTATGGGAGAGAGGGTTTTGCTTAAAATTAAAGTGGGCAGGAAGAATTTAAGTGGATCTCTTAAACCTGGCCCCGGTTTAAGCCCGATTTCCAGACTGACTGTTACCTAGAGTCTCTACAAGATTTTCTTTATGGGGAAGTTGCAAGTACTAAGACTGTTGTAAAATATCAGCCTCTGATTGTGGCATCGGTGTCTCCTATGCAGTTTTCTTCAGTCTGACTCAACGTTAGACACTTGGGGCATTGCACAGAAAGCCAGTTTGTTACAGTAGACGTGCAGCAGAAGTGATGAACAGGAGAACTCACCAGTCTGGATTACGCTCAGACTGCTTTTTCTGTCACATTTCAATAAAGAAGAGGGACATAGTTGTGGTTTAGCCCCGGCAGGCAGCTAAGTGCCACACAGCCGCTCATTCACCCTCCCCAGGTGGGATGGGGAGAGAATCAGAAAGGTAAAAGTGCCAGAACTCATGGGTTGAGATAAAGACAGTTTACTAGGTAAAGCAAAAACAGCGCGCGCAAGCAAAGCAAAACAAGGAATTCTTTCGCTACTTCCCATGGGCAGGCAGGTGTTCAGCCACTTCCAGGAAGCAGGGCTCATCATGCGTAATGGTTTCTTGGGAAGACAAACGCCATCACTCCCAGCGTCCCCCCCGCCCTTCCTCCTTCTTTACCCCAGCTTTTATGGCTGAGCATGACGTCATATGGTGTGGAATATCTCTTTGGTCAGTCTGGGTCACCTGCCCTGGCTATATCTCGTCCCAGCTCCCTGTGCACCCCCAGCCTCCTCGCTGGCAGGGCAGCACAAGAAGCAAAAAAGTCCTTGGCTCTATGTAAATACTGCTCTGCAACAACCAAAAACATAGCCACTATTTTCATCAAAAATCCAAAACACAGCACTGTGTGAGCCTCTACGAAGAAAATTAACTCTGTCCCAGCCAAAACCATGACAGACATACTGTCATTCTGCAGGTAGAAATGAATACAGCCTGTGACATGGACTTATTACTTTAAAATGTATGTGAAACTGTGATGAGTTTTTTTGGAAGGACACAGACATATGATGCTCTGGTCATACTGCCAGAAGCCAGAGATATTGAGGCACTACCTTTTTTTTTTTTTTTTTTTNTTTTTTTTTTTGCTTTTTCCTGTAAGGTCATGCCTCCTGAGATTGCTCTTCCATCTGGTAGTATGTCTGCCTCATTCTCTGGCTCTGCACGAAGTTTGTTGTTGGCAACTCTACAACTCTAACATGACAAAAAACCTCTTAAGTCATCAAAGCCCCAAACTTGCCTTCTGGTGTACATAAAGAAGCAGAGATTAGCTACAGCACCAGCTTCTGTTTTGCAAAGAGAAAAGTAGGTTGAAAACAAACCTTACTCATGTCTGCCTTTAAAGGTTTGGATATTCTTTGCCTTATTAAGTAATCACCATTCCAAGCCTCTGAAATCCTGAGCTGAAAGACTGATTAGATATTACCCTGACCATGCTGTTTGCTCTAATTTAGATTTATGACTATGCCAGTTTAAGGAATGAAGCTCTCATATCAGACACAGAAGTATTCATTTCTTTTTTTTTCCTATGGAATACAATCTTTCATTCACTGGCAAAATTCCCAGCCCTTCAATATGATGGGAATAAATTATGTACATTTACATGGCAGTTTTGTGAATTCTTAATTAAGAAATGGTAACCATCATCTGAAAAGAAGCATTTTATGCAGTGAGAAAAAGAATAAATCCATTAACCCCTGTAAATTGCAACATTTAGCAGGAATGATAGATTTATGTTTGCTTTTAATTTTCTTCCTTTGTGTTAAAAAAAACCTTTAACCTTTGAGTATTGATTAGGAGCAAAGAGTGAATAAATTCTGCTTGTTTTAGAGGTAAACCTTTCATTTTGACAATTTTAGTGCAGCATATCTAAGTTTGTTAAAAAAAAAGTGCTATATAAAACAGCATTTCTTTACAGTAGCAGAGCAACAGACTTCTGGTCAGTGCAAAGGTTAAATATTTATGGTCTTTAACAATTCCAGTTATATTACACAGAGTTAATTTACCAAACTCTTCTTGTAGTTCTTTGTGTGTGTTATTTCTGATGTTCCAGAGGGAGAAGAAAAATATTTCACCCTCCTCTGCTAGTACTACAGAGCAGCATTAAATTCTCTTAAACTTCCTGTTCTCTTTACCATCATCAAAAGAAAACTTGCTTCTTAGTCGCAGCTCAGTGAAAGCATCTGGTCTTCAGTGTGGAAAAAATTAAGTATCTACCAGGCAGCTGCAATTTTAATGCATTTTAGCTGGTGGGTAGGTATCTTGACAGAAATTTTGATAGTAGACTTCTGTTCACGTACGCATATATGCACTTGTAATGTTAAGAAGATGTAAGAGAATATAAAAAACAGGAATATAAACTGTTCCTTATCAGGACACTACTAACGAAATGAATCTACCCAGTCACTATACATGGAAAAACAGAAAGCAAAAATAGCCATTACCTTTTAAAGGTCTTTGTCACTGTCTTCTTGTCACCCCTTTTCATGGTCAGCCCAAGCTGCCACAGGTCTGAATCTGAGAACTTGAATGCGCCAAGCAGGGTCCCTGCTGAGAGCTGCCATGCAGGTGCACGAACGCATGAGATGCCTGCGATGTGCTCAGGTGTGAGTGAAAAATACAGAAGTGGAAAATTGCTACGTGGCGTACTGAGCCGTTACGCGTTGTACCTTGTTGCTGGTTACTGCCATTTCATGGGGTGGCTGCTGCATGTCATCGATGATAGAAAGACCCAAGGGACGATCTGAACAAGGTTATATAATTCCTGGTGGGGATCAATCCCTTGATCCCCAAGGCAAGAGCCAAACCTGGAATCGATGTCTTCAGTGGAGACGTGCCTCCGGCCTCAGGTTATGCTGGGAGACCCTCCCGCCATAGCTCCAGGCTTGCCAGCCCGGCCCAGTCCTCATGCTTGGCTGAGCCGCGGGCCGGGCACCCTGCTCTCCCTGGGGATTCAATATTCCTCACAGGATAACCCGCCTCTCCATCCTTGGCTGGCCTGGGAGCTCACTTCTCAGCCCTGCTACGACGACGACTGTGAACCTGTCATTTCTCTCAGCCCTAACTCTGACTCGTGGTCGACGCACAGGCCAGGCACCCAGCCCTCCAGCACTGGAAATCCTCGGAGGAGAGAGGCCTTACGTCCCTAGGTTTCCAGCTCCTCTCCATCTACTGCGCTGGGCTTTCTTTGTCTCTCAAATCTAATCGAAGTCAAACTCACGGACTGAGGACTACTGAGTTGTTATATTTTGAAAAACAAATAAAATGACCCCTGCCTCATAGAGGACTTCATAATTATCTGTTATCTTCCTCTTTCTGCCTTCCTCCTAAGTTACAGCACATCTTTTTTTGCAAGACTGAGATTACACAGTGAAAAACGCACTGCAGGCTACTGTGTGGGCTGTGCATATATACCACAAGTCTACAGTTTGTTTGAAAAAATACATATACGTGTAAACTCACTACTTGTAAAAAATTTCTACAAGTTTAAAAGCCTTTGCACTGTGCCTGATTTCTGACACCACGTTTATGCAGGTCAGTGCATGCCATTATTAAGACAGACCCTAAAGAAAGTATTTTCAAAATTTAAAATACTTCAGTGGAAATGAAACCCAGTGTACAAGCAAGCTTTGTTGCTTGGTATTTGGAAGTACAAACATGCACTGCTGCTTAGTAGGAAAAAGTGAGATGTCTGGTAAGAAGAATAGGGAAAATATTTACAACAGTGCATGTAAAAACTTGCTTTGCCTTTCAAAATTCCCTTTTTACTTTAGACTCTAGTCACTGTCTTCAGATTAATGGAGTGAAGTTGAGTGACCAGCAAATTATATATAGAGAAATATGTTCAACTCAGTACTGTTCCTGCAAATTACAAGGAAATTACAGAACACCGAAAAATGATTATGGTGCTGTAAGGGCAGATGAATGAAAAAATGCTAGGAAAAAATACGTTTAAAGTTTTGCAAAATGATCATTTAGACTGAAATATCATAACTGTTTATGTATGAGGAGGATGTAAATGTCAAATGAAGGCATGGCTTTGTTTTAAGAATCACAAAAAAAGCATAATTAAGTGTAATGTGATAGAACACAAGTAAAATTAGGCTAAACATTCAGGCAAAAGCTTCAAGAGATCTATATTGAGGGAATGGTGTTCTAGAAGAGGTAGTGAAACTTGATTCCTCAAGCTTGAATTTAGAGGAAAGATTAGAAGTTAATTTTTGTCTATAATATTTGTCTTTCTGGTACTTAAAACTATGTCAAATGTTTGAGAGAATAGTTAGGAACTGGATGAAATGTTTTCCTTTTGGATATGTTGGCTTATATATGCCAAACTTTCACGGGCATTAGTTTTTCTCAGTTTGAGGTCGCAGAGCTTAGCTGTGGTTGCTGCTTCTGCAAAGAGAGGTGGGGCGCTCAGAAGTTGAGTGCACTTGAGAAGTGCAACTGATGCCTCAAGGTCGAGCTCAGGGATGATGAGTTAAGTCACACAGTTTATAAAATGTTGTTCTCTGCGCATGCACTGCAAGTCCAGTGGTTCAGTCTTCTTGTGCGATGCTGTATGTAAGGACTGTCCCAGTTTTGATCAGTTGTCCCTGTCTGGCGGCGTTCTGTAAAACTGTGAACCTGGGCTCATATCCTGTGGGACTATTCTGTAAGACAACTCTGGTCAGAAACATATGTGTGGTGGACAGTGGAAAATAGGTTAAACCTTTTAAAACTTAAAGTGCACATGCACTGAGTATTTACCATGGTAATTCAGATATTAAGCTGTCTGGAAACAACTGTGATCTGCTGATTCTCTTGAATCTTAGCATTTTGTGATTCATTTCTTGAACATACTCACTTATTCTTCACTGTTGTGAACTCTATTCCAGCTTTAGAAGTGATTAATCACTGAGAAACAAAGTCATACTGATTTTGAATTAAACTTGGAAAATAATTTAGGTACTCTTGAAAAATTTACAAATGTTCTGTAATGACTTAACATCAGATATCCAGTATCTTTTTTCATTATGCTTTATTGTTTTTCTTGATGCTTTAATGTTTGTGAGTTTTATCACACCTTGTAATTTTGTTCTTATTGAAAAATGTCAATGCCATATTTATTAAAGATGTAAACCTAAACATGCTGAATTTTAAGAGGTCTGTTTTTTAATGAAATGTGGGGAAAAAAAAAAAAAAAAACAACCACCAAGTTTTAACTAGAAAGATGTAACTCAGTTTTTGTGCTATAGTTAGAAAAATTAAATTACTGCCTTGCTTTCCAAGAAATAGTTTGCGTGAACCCTTTTGTGCTGCTGTTACAGCATATCTTACTGTAACATTATACCAACCACCCAGGCTGGCATGGAAGAATCTGCACAAAGTATCAGTCTTACTGTTAGATGACCCTGTATATTTGAGAACTGTTGTTGATGATACAAAGTTTGTCCTGTGGTTTCTCACATCTAGAACTTTACCAAATGATATGAAAACATACTCTTAATTTTTCTTTTTTATTCATGCCATGCTTCATAGAAGGACCAAGTTCCGTTCCCTTTGAACCCTGCAAAATTTTGTCATTGACCTCAAGGAGGCCTGACTATCCATGTGTATGGGTATATCTTCAGTAATTGAAGAGAAGTAAACATAATTAAAGACATAGAAATTAATCTTGATATTTACACAATCAAAAAGTTAATGAGATTTGTTATTTTGTTATAAATGTTTTGAGCATGCTATCAATACAATTTTCTTTCTAATTAATTCCTAATCAAAACCTGTCAAAATTCTTTCTAGAATTCTCTTAGATTCCTTTTCTTTCTTTCTTTCTTTTTTGTAAACCGGAAGAAATAAAATGCTGAAGTTCATAATCAAACAATTTGCTTGATTTTAATTATCATTGAATTACTTAGCGCTCATTCTTTCCTATTTTCTTGCAGCAGAAAATTTGGCAGATAGAAATATGAAATATCAGATGATGATATACTACAAGTGTCTTCAAAAGTATGTGGTAAAATTTGGCTCGTTTTGGTTCTGTAATTTTTCAGGATTCGGAACTTTTTATCCCTGCAGTAGTCATTAGGAATGGGCAGGCTCATTTCATTGATTGCACTGTGAGAAGGCTGTTCATGTTCAGATGGAGCAAAAAGGTTAGTGGAATATTGGTTAAATGCTTCAATGGTCTGTGATAAATCTCCAGTCATGCTCTTATCACAGCTGATGAATTTAATTTTTAAAAGGTGTTAAAGCTGAGTACATCCTCATACTTTCCACGACTGCAGAAGCAATTGAATACACACAAAATGGTAATTTAGATAATAGCAATCTCCTTGCTTTTATATGGAAATTACTATCATGTAGAATCAGTCAGTGAAGAATTCTCAGATTGTCCCACTGAAAAAAAAATACAGTCAAGATATTTTTCTTTGGTTTTAATGGATGAAACTCTGCTAATAAACATTTATGTGTGTATTCTGGGCTGTGGCAGCCAAGCCAGATATGTAAGTGGATATCATAAACTGAGAAATTAACATATGGGAATAAGGCATCATCTGTGAAACTATGGACAGGAATGTCTGGTCATGCTTTTTCCTTTTTTTTTTTTTTTTAATTTGAAATATTTGTGCAATAGCTGTAAATTACTTTTCCCCATATATTAGCATTATTATTTTAACTGGGTTTCAGGAAACAACTCTTTGTTTGCTACAATCAGTTTTACTCGTTCACACCTATGCAGCTCTTTTGCTTTACAACATCTGGTTCCAACAGCAAAAACTTTCAGAATGCTTCTTGTGGTTTTGTCACAAATCACAACATGAAAATGAACCTGTAAGTGGACAAAAGTACCTAGATCCAAAAATCTGAATCTAATATTTGGAATTTGGATTTGCATTTCTGTAGCATTCCTTACTTTATGTGAGAGAGTATAACCAGTCATATGCCATTGTGAGATAAAAAAAAAAAAAAGGTAGGGCCAAACTGATTTTACTTCATTTTAACTAATATTAAAGCCATATTGCTGACTGTGTGGAGTCATTGCCTGTTCTACTGTCTTCACTCAGATTTGGGACAGATCTGATCTCCAAGGAACAGGCTTTCTGATTTGCTAGCATTTAGCATATTTTTTTTGGGGGGGTGGGAGAAGAAGATTATTTAAAAATTGTTTCAGGTTGTATGCGAACAAAACGTTTGCAAATTGTTTCAGGTTGTATGCAAACACTGTCTTTTAAAGTGAAACAAATGAAATTGTTTGCTGCATTTTAATTAAAAGATACATCAGTGCAGTGGCTCACTGAATAAACAAAATAAGAGTAATTCGAGTATGTTGAAATAAGACATTTTGAACAAAATGAACAAATCATTGGATGTAAGTGAGTTCATAAAATTAGTAATTGTTTGAAAACATTGTACATGATGGGTTTGTCTACATTTATTTATTATACATTTTCATCCAGATCTAGTTCTGGCTGTAACTTTCATGCCTCAGGGACTGAATTTTCAAAATCCCTTAAAAATCCAACCAGAATATGTGTTATAAAGTGGATTTGCATTTAGTGTTGATGAGAGAGTTTAAGTACAAGGTAAATCACAAAAGTATTTCCTTATTCCCATTGTACCTCAAAAAAGAACTCAACATAACATTGTAAGCTTTGTGAAGTGTTTTCTGTTTGTTTAAATGCCAGCAGTAAGCAGGTGATTACAGGAGGATTCTATCAGTTTTAAGGTCACCTGCAAGCAGTATGTACAATTACAAAAGACAGAAAAATCTATAGAGCTTCTGTATGATTAATCTAGACCAATTAAAGAGCATCTATCTTTCACCATCCTACCAAAAAAGTGCAAGCCTCTAGCTATGCAAAGCACATCTCTGAAATTGATGTGACCAAACACACAAGGAGGTTTGGAGCTGATATTTAATGTCTGTTAACTCTGTTAACGGAACAATGACAAAATTATACAAATCTGTGATCTCCCTAATTAAAGGTATGCCCATCTAAATTCTCAACTGACGAGGATTTAAAACTGTGGTTGAAAATTTGCTACCCAAAGTATTATTGTCTTTGTCAGCCTCCCACTGCTTTCGATGATGTCCAGCCTTGGTTATGCACTGAGGTGTGACTAAAACTTAACAGTGGTCCTCTTTTGTGTACCCATTCATGTCAGAACATAACACAAGCAAAACTCTGCTGACTGTTCTGCAAAAGAAGTATCTGCTTGGATGCAATGCTTAGTTTTGTGCTTCAGTCATGGCTAAAATGTTCAAAATTCTTCATTTCTAATAACATTGAGAACACTATTTTTTTTTATTCTCATGAAACTTTAATTTTGAAGGAACATTTTTAGCATCACCATAGAAAAGAATATGTGATGGGAAAGTTCTTTACTGCATTTTATACGACATAGACTTCTAAGAGGTGTGCTGAGCTACCATGAAGCCTTTGGACTGGATTTTGGTATTGTGTTATTGATGACAGGAAAAGAAGGACAATAAATTATGCCAAAACAAAACATTAAGTTGCCCAAGGAGTGTTAGAGATTCTCATATTTAACAAAAGTTCAAACATACTGAAATCTAGCCCTATATTTCTTACAACTGCCATTAATCTTCCATGATATTTAAAAAGTGAGGAAGCTGAGACCAAACTAGAACAAACTAAAACTTCACAACACAATAAATAAAAACAATGTCTTTCTTAACTAATGAAGAAATGAGCATGAAAACAGTGAAACTCTAAAGAGTAAGGAAATAATTTCATGTAAGAATTAAGCAAAATACCCAGTCACTGGTCTGAGTGTCCTCTTAATACTTTTACATTACTGTGAATCTCAGCAGAGTAGGGCTTATTGACAATAATACGAGTGGAATCAGTACATGATAAAATGAAACTTCTACTTGCTTAAGAGCTTATTTCAAAACATATTCAACTTTGGTACTGCCTGCAAGAAAAAAGACATGAATTTGAGGAGAAAACGAGTGTTTTCCCTTTGCTAAAGGAACACCTACAGTGAGATTCTGGCTATGTTGTAATGTACTCCTTCAATTTGTTCCTCACTTTCAGTTTTTATGTCAGCTCTTTGCTTATTTTCCATCTGTAGTATTTGGTCATTCCCTTCTATAATGTTGATGCTTTAAGATTTGACATAGAAACAACTAAAAAGATTGGGACTGAAAACAAGAAAATACAAAACTGAAAATTGCAATACACACCTCTAGTTTTGGATTTTAGGCCGCGGTCTTCGACCATCCTGAGCAAACCCAAAAGCTTGAGAAGGAAAGGTTTAGAATTTGGACCTGGACATGCATTTCCTAATTTGTATCCGTCTTGGTATAGGAACAAGCAGATCATTCTGAATTCACTGTGTTATAAAAGACCACATAAGAGAGACTGACAGCATCTGCCATTATGAGGAAAGCGATATGGGCACTAAGTTTAAAGGTCGGAAGAGGAATTTGACATACATACATAGATAAGATGTCATTATTTCTGATGTATCCATAATATTATCTACATACTACAGGAAGATCTTTTACATCAAATGTAGAACCATCGATAGAGTGAACATGGACTCACTCTGGAAATGTGTATTTTAGAACATGTTTGAAAAGTTGGTGATTAAGGATTTTGTTCCTTTACGAACATTATAGAAGTGGACGTAAATCTCAGCGGGACTGAATCCTGCAAATCCTGTACTGCCTATGTATTAAATCTGAAGTCAATGAAGTTACTCAAACACTTAGTTTTAACCCAATGAGGAATCATTTGTCTTTTAAATTCAGCAAATATGGGAGGGCATCACTGACCAGCAGTTACAACTCTGGTATCATTTTTTTAAGGAGCAACATGGGAAGTGCTCTGCAATAACATAGCATCACAAAATGTGAAGTCTGGCCAGGTAACATGAACATTGAACAAACAGGAAAAAGATATCAGATGCTCAAATAAAAACATAAAATCCTCAGTAATGTAAGAAAACAGGCATGCATGTCATGCTTTTGCTTGTGATGATGTGACTCTTGGACCAGGTAAGATGAAGAGGTGGAGGGAGGTGATGCCATCAACTGGCTACAATTCCATAATGTGCTAAAAGGTACTTTGACTGAGTTGGATGGCATTTTATAGCAAAAATCTTCATTGCTGAAGAATGCAAATCCAATTAAATCAAAGAACATCCTAACCAGCTTAATATAATGTAAAACAGATATCCCTGAATGAGAGGGACAATATCAGAGTGCCCTGGTTTGTTGGACACTTGCCTGGGAGGAAAGGAATCAGGATTCCTGTTCCTGACTCAAGGATTACTTAGGAAAGCAGCGATTAGATGCCAGCACGCTCTAGTTCTTTGTTTTATTGAAAGTTCCAAGAAATGATTAATTTAATTCAAACTTGTGACTTCAGGCTGCTGTAATTGTTTAGTTGTTTGTTTTATAGTTTCTGCCAAACGTTTTGCAAATAATCTTAACAAAAACCTTACTTTTTTGCAAATTTCTTCAGCTTTTTTTGTTTGTTTTTGTTTCTGTTTTTGTTTTTTAATATATATATGTATATATACATGCACTAATAATGATTAAGATATCATATTGGCCTGGAAATTTTCAGCAGTGTCTGTAGATAAATGTTAATTTTTCATTTAAAATTGCCTTTAAAGCTGTGGACTTCCTAGCTGAAGGAGTATTTTCTATACTAAAAAATGAATTTTAAAAATTAGCAGAAAATGCTTGGAACACATATTCAAATGAGAAAGAAATACATACAGACTGAGCCAGAGATGGAAAAATAATGCTTAAATAATGCTTAAATTCAATCTGTCATGATGATATATATAAATATATTACTTAGAAAATCTTCTATGAACAAAAAAGTAAATGAATTTATAATTATTAAAATTCATGCAGATTTTTCAGAAAGCTGAGTTTAAACAGTCAAAATATTTAGTTAGGATTTTAATATAGTGAGAAAGATGAAATGCATAAATTGAACTGATTTTCTGTTCACAAATAATGTCTGATATATAATCATGTTTTGAAAAGGAAAATGGGCTTTAAAATTATTTTAAAATGAAACAGAAACTCCCCAAACATTTTTTTTACATATTCATAAAGAACAGGCAAAAGACACTGGGGTAATCTAACACAGAGAAGCAATGAAGGCTTACCAATTCTCTACCATTTTACTCTTAAATTTCTTCTTAGACTTCTGTAATACCATCAAACACTGAATAATAAAGGGGCAAAAAAGTAAATTATGTAGCCTTTTTTCCTAATCTATGCAGGCAACTTTTGCACACTCACATACAATTAAAAACATGTGTCTTTTCTTTTTCATGGCAGTGAGTAACTCAGGCCATAAAAAGTGTAGGTAACATTCTGGTTTTTTTCTGTCTTTCCTTTAAATCACACAAGTTTCTGTACAAGTATTCAGCAAGGCAGAAATGTGATCAAAATGATCTTTGACATACTTAATGACAGAATTAATATGAATTTGATAGATAATTAATGTCTGTATTCATAGAACCATAGAATATC
>VXAL01019616.1:0-20814 GCA_013399475.1 Chauna torquata | reverse complement strand
AAAAAAAAAAAAAAAAGTAAAAACACATTATTTCAGAACTTCAAAAAAAAATTCTTTTCATATTTTAACCTCAAGCAATTAACCACTCACACAGCCAACTTTTTGATGGCGTGTCCTACCTGCCGGGAGCACTTTGTTTCACGTAGAGCTTTAAGGCTTCCATTCCAATGCAAAAGCTGAAAGACGATCATCAGCTCCTGCAAAATGCGAGCATACTGGTTACAGATTGAAATCTTCAAAACCTACACCTTTTCACTTAGAAGTAGAACAGATTTGATGCTTAAAGGTAATGACATAAAGGCATAAAACTAATCCAAATCACATTAGAAGTTATAATGAAATGCTTATAGCCAGGCAGCTAAAAGCTAGTATTTCCTCTTTCAAAACAAGTACTGAAAAATATTCATATTCTAAGCAACTCAGGTTTTAGGTACCTTATCTGTAGTTGTAGTGCTGTGGTATTTAGAGCATCTTGACGATCAGACATTAGCAACAAAAACATCGCAAACTCTTGATCACTAAATAGTTTTTTTCTTTTTTCTGCACATTGCTATTATGGCAGTTTAAATTGCTTACTGTCCAACTTTTGTTGTGATATGCCCAGTTACTTGTTGCAAAATAACATTTAGTTTGGTCCATCACCAATGGTATTTAAAATTAACCCTAAATCCTTGCCCCAAAACATTGTTATATTAGTTTTAATAATTTACAGACTTTGAACTGAGAAAGGTAACCACCACAGAAAGAATGCTATCAACTGAATTAGGTAACTACATTTTTACACAGACAAAAAAAAAAAAGGATCAAAATGTGCATGACTTGCTATCTAACAGACCATTTCTCTAACGGGATTTTAGTTTCAGGGCAGACATCCAGTAGCCTTAAATGAAATTATTATAATTATCAATGTATTAATTTTTATTTAAATACAGTTGAGGCTGTTAACTTGCCATCTCCAAGCAGTATGATTTTTTTGTGTGAAACAAAATGGATATTTCAGAGTAAGTGCACAAAACAATCTATTGTTTCAACTGAAACATAGTTGATGCAGTTTAATGGGTCTACTGATGCTATTAAACAACTCTCAATAGAGAAGAACTCTGAACTAGATCGCTGACTGTGTTTTTTCTACATCTAGTATACTGAGTAGAGCTGAGATAGATGGAAATGGATTTCTCATCATACAAGATGTAATACTTCTGAAATTTCTTGTTCCAGAACAAAGATGTTTCTAATACTACCCTATTTGGATGAAACCAAGATCCTGTGGAGGTTTGGGATGGGTATTAATGGGAAGTGAAGGAACGGGAGAGAGACATACACCTTCCGGAAGAATGCATGCCAATCCAGACTACTGCCTACTCATGCCCTGGTAAATCAATACCTACCCAGTTATTGAACTGTAGCCTCAGTGTTATTAAGGGTGCCCCAAAGTGTCATAATTTGAATTAGAGAGGGGAGAGAGAAAGATAAAGACTAATTCAGTAACATACAGGGATTTTCATCATCAGTGAGTCACTTTCAAACTCTAGCTCCAAACTGGGCAGAATAAAGAGCGAATCTTAGTCTGTTTTATCTCGTGTCCATTTACAGTTCTTGCTGTTTCTATAAGCATTGGCTTACAACTGGTTTCTTGCATCTAGCTTGATGATGTTTAGCAGATTGGGAGTCTTCTGACAAAACAGAGGTCAGAGTGGTTTAGTAATAAAACTGATAAAATTATCTGTCTCGTGTTACATGCAAAATATAAAGCTTTACTTGTACAGTAAAAATTAGCTTGCCTGGGTATTAGACCAATTCCTAACTTTCAGTCCTTTTCATGAACCTTTAGCTAGTGAACTTTGTCATAAACTTGGCTGTATTTTTTTTTTTTTTACTTATGAAGGAGACTGCTTGTGTTACAATGAATTTTATCTACATTTTAAATGGAGAAATTTAGCAGATGGAGTAAAAGGCCTTCTAAAGAGAGTAAGACTTTGCACAAATTAACTTTACAGTCTCATATTTCAGGCAGCAGATCATGGATGTAGTACACCTAGTGGTGTAGAGCTCTAATATGTCATATATACAGCAGCACTCCATTCATAGTAAGCATCATAATTTGACTGATGAAATGAGGATGAGGTGTCCCTATAAAAACTTCCTTTTAACTACAAGTAAAGATTTTATACCAGAAATGTTATGTCCCGGGTACTTGCTAACGCAAGATCTGACCTAACTATTCACCCTTTATGTATATCTCTTTACCTAATCCCTTTCCTCCACCTCAGAAAACAAAACAAACAAACAAAACAAGACAAACCCAAAACACAAGCTCCCCAAAGCATGTGATGACTGACCTATAAAGGGGGAAGAAAGCCCTAAGTATGTGCCATTTGACTGGAGTCCTTTCAGACTAAAAAGAGCGTGGTGGGTTTTGCTGGGACTTGAGAAGCTGTAGTGTCCTATTCTGACTTCCTGTGCAATTGGCTCATGGTTTTTAAATATTTATAAAACAAACTAGTAAGCATTTTGTTTATTTTTAAATTACATGCCTTAAATTTGCATTTCAGAAAACAGAAAGTAAAAGTGTATATCTTATCACAGGGTAATTTGTAATGTCCTGTATAGAAATAGTTCGCACACTCCCCCTTCAATGCCTCTTCAGTTATTGGGGTTGGAAATCACAATGCTGTGCTTTTTGTTGTTTACACTGGAAATTGTCCTACTTCTTTTGATTTTCAATATTTCACTCTGCAACAGCACATGAGCTGGACCCTGAAACAGATGTAAATTTTCTTGGAAACACAGCAATTTATGGAAAAGAGTATGAGCTGCTTCAGTCTCCATTCTGATTTGCCTGAATGTGTAAACCTGTTGTATTAGTTCTTATTTACCACTGGATTTTAACATGTCCACAGCAGGTATCACTACTTTGCCTTAGGATGGCTTGTCATCTGTTTGTACTGATAGCATGTTTTCAGGGATTCTGAGTTATTTGCTAAATCCTCTCGACTTACTTGTCAAAGTGGGGAGGAAAGGCTTCTAAATTTTAATTGGGATATTTTTGGATTTGGATTTGCAAACGTATTTCACAAAACTCTCATAGGCCAATGCATCTTAATCTGTTAAATGTTTTTGCGTTTTGAGAGTGTTCTTTCTCAAGGCTTGATTTTTTTCAAGAGTCATTTCTCAAATTCCTTCCTATTGGCTTCCATCCCTGCATGAGGTGCACCTTGGGAACAGGAGAAGGTGTAAGATCAGACTTCAGAAGGATATAACTTAAACCACAGCAACTCTCCTGAAAGTTTACTACTTCTAGTGCAGTAGCAGTATTTATCATCTTCGGTAAATACGGCAAATTCTCCTTTGATGACACTTTTCACTCAGTGTTAGATATGCCACTATGAGGTGTTACAACTCAGCCAAAAGGCTTCTGGAAACATGCAGTTCAAAATGAGCATGCTATAGGAATACTCAGATTATTTTTCCAAATTTGCTCCCCCTTTCCACTCATTTGAAGTTTATGCATGGCTGTGTCTTGCTTGCACCAGTAAGGTGAAGCAGAATGGCACTTATAGCACAACACCTATGTCCAGGTAACTTGTGTTATTCATTAACATAAAGCAAAACCCTACAGTACACTGCAGGTAATTTAAAGTTTATATGACATCACCTCAATTTGCACTTCATCACATGGCCGAAAAGCAAACTCAAATATGGGTATCTACTTTGATACCTATATGAAATAGCTGTTTGTGGATGAAGGTTTTACATATAATTTGGTAATTTTGAAAGCTGTAAAAAAGCATCTGCCTGGAGATTTTGTTAGTGTCTTGGTATACATATTTTCTGAAGTGTTGAATCAAACTTCTTTCAATTGGAGTAAAATTTTGAAAAGGCTCTGACAGAGGCCCAGAGGTGGTCACCATCCCTTTGAAATGACCAGCATTACAAGAATATTTGCCCTTAAACATATTACATTAGACACTGCATAGCAATTCATTCACCCATATTCAGTACAGTATTTTTAGGTTTTCTTTTAAATTTCAGTGCAGGACATCAGGCGCTCTCTCACTAGGATATACAAGTCCAGTATAATTCCAGTGTAAGGTTAGCATCCACAGCATTTTTTCCAAAAATGTAGATTTATCTTGATATTTTTCATTAGTATGTCGAATCAAAGAGGGCATTTTATCATTCTATTAGATATTAGTCATGAAAATAAGTTGCTTCATTCAGATGTGAATAATGCAGAAGCTGCACTGTTATTCTTATACCTGAAATTCCAGCATTGTCTTTCCAATGTTTGACTCTAGCATGTAATGATAGGCTCCAATACTAGTGCTGGGGTCATCAGCATNGTGTGTTGCGTATTTTATAGTTATGAACATGTTTTAATACTGCAAACCTGAGTCATTTTTAATGGCCCTCCATTTCTTTCCCCAGCAAACAGATGGGAGTCCGTTTTTGTCAATCACATTTACCCTGGAAGTTACTCATTTTATCAACATTTTGTGCACCATCCGATTACTGTGAAATGACTCTGACAACTGGTAAACTCTGGTTTCTTTCTCCTTAAACACTGACCAACCTAGAATTAGAGATTTCAATGCCTTCATATGTTTGCCGGCCTTCCTAGAGTGACTGCAAATCAGAGTGCTAAAGTGCTTAGTGACCTGTCGGTTACTGGGAGGAAGAAAGGAGTTGTGGGATTGACTAGAAATGAAATGCTTTAATGTTTGCTTTGCAGTAATCATTTAGCACTCTAGAGGTTTGCCTAGCTAGCCCCCCATGCAGCTTCTACTGACCCTGCTTAAACCATTCTTCTGCTGATATGTTTGCAGCTGGTTTATCTGATGTGCTGTTCCTCTTGTGTGTGATTTTCACATTACCTGCTCAAAAATTCCTTCCTTTCTTTCTAGCCAGGCTGCCAGTAGCCTGATTATTCGTTTTCACTAGAGGAGTCAGTGAATTGTGTGAAGCTTTTCTAACTTCGTGTTTGCTATGGCTCGGATATGCTGTGAAATATCTCAATATTGGTATGCAGTGGAAATTAGACCCTCACCTGTCTCCAACAGAAGTAGAAGGAAAGTGTGAACCCAACAATGATTTATGAAAGATGACAGAGCAGGAGGAGGCTCCATAAAAACGATACTGCATTGATACTGAGGTATTTTCTACCCTAAAAAAGAATTCCATTGTTGTTGAAGACAATTTTGGGAGAAAAAAAAAGCAATTTGGAATTTTCAATTTCTTTACAAAAAGGAAAATTATATAGGTGAGGTAACTGGTCATTCTGGAGCTCTAAGAACAGTTTCTGCCAGGTGTAAAGACGGAAGGAAATATGGGGGAAAGAGGAGATGCAGAAAACAAAGGGAAACAATTTATTATTGTCCTGTCCAGACCTGTTTATCCCTCCTCAGTCAAAAAGATAAAATACTCTCTTGCTTTGACAGCTCTAACATAAATTGACTGTAATGGAACTATAATGAGTGACTAGAATTTTGAAGCAGTTCTTGGCTCTTCTTATGAACCAGAGCAGCATCCATCCTGAGCACTTCTGAAAGAAACTGACAGTGATTGGTGGCTCTGCAGTGTATAATATTTTTATGTTAATGCCCTGCTGCCCTTTAGCTGATCTTTGATGTCCCAGTGCTCTGTTGATAGGAGAGTCATCTCCTGGCTCCAGGATTTACTAATCTCTGTGGTACTGTTGCTCATCCATCTAAAGCCTTAAGTATAATTTTTTGAGATGACTGAACAAAATGCCCCTTCAGTGAAATCAGTTCTGTCTGGTTTCAGGCATTTAAGAAACACTTATTACTAGTGCCCAAATGCTGACTGTGCAGGTGTTACATCTCATAAAGTGTATCTATAGTAATGACTACTAATAAAGTACATCTATTGATGAAGCATGATGACATGGTCCATGGTTTTACATTTGTTTTTTCAGTAGAATTCAAAAGCTGCATGAATTAGCCAGGTATAGCAAGGGGCTGAGTTTCACTTAATCATTCTCTCTCCTCTCTTTTGCAGGGGGAAACCTAGAAAAAGGAACGTGAGATAATTTTGGACAGATTCCTTTGCATAACCCCAGGTGTTCAATGGCAACTTCAGAAAGTTAAACAGATTTCTACCCAATATGGTTCCACTGAACTGCAAGTAAATTTATGGCTTTTGAATGCTGTAGCGTTAACACACTGCTGATGAAATATTTATGCTGGCTTTTAAATATCCCTAAAGAAATCCAAGCAGAACTCTGTGAAGCATATAACCTCTTTCCTCAAAAATTTCCATTAAAAAATGATAAATTACTTGAATCAAAACTCCCTTTAAATTTCATGCGCAAATAAATCATGCTCTATTTTTCGTAACTTTTATGGATTTTTGTCCCTCTAAAATGTATGAAATTCACAGTACTGGAAAAGAAAACCATTCTTTCATCTGTAGAGCAGATACAGACCAGAGCTCCTTAAACTCATCTGTTTCTACATCCTTCCCCAAATATATCTTACAAGGGAGTACAAGGCTTTCAACTCAAAAGGTGAACACTTCAGATTATCTCACAAAATACAAGGAAATAGTGACGTTTCCAACATTTTAAAAATCTCTTCCACGTTTATTATCAGAAATGTCTTCCGCAAATATAAGAGGAATTAATTAAACTTTCCTTGATCCACGATATATGCCTTTTAGCAAATCAGTACTTTCATTTTTAAATTTCCAGCACCCTCAGACCCTCAGATGATATTTGCTACATAGTAGTGTTTTGAACTATAAATATTTTATCTAGGTATAAACTCCAGAGAAAACAAATCTGAGCAACCTTTAATGACTAACACAGCTTTGCGAAACTGATGTTTTAATACCACTGTACTAAACATAAAATTGACTTGAACAATCTTTACTACCACAAAGGTGAAAAAACACTAAAACCTTGACTTTTGTCACCTGGGGAAAATATACTAGTTTTGGAGAACAGTAGTCATATATATTTCATTCATTAATACTGTTCACATGCGCTTTTAGTCACTGGTAGAGAATAGATAGTAAGCTACATGGAACTTTGATTTTCTCAAAAAGATCAGACATATGTTCATGTGCTTTTTTCCCCTGATTTTTTTGCACTTACGCTGGTTGAGGAAACAGCCTCCTGAACACTTTCCATGATGAATTCCTTTGTGATCCTGCGACAGGGCAATTCATTGAACAGAGAGTTGATCAGAGCCACTTTTGCAGCATCTCGCCTTGCCTCTGCTCTGCTTAAGCAGCTCTGAAAAAGCACATAAATAATTTTGTAGGTCTCAGGTGAAGACTGTATTTCCCATTGCATTTCTTAGGTGTGTTTATTGCCTCTCAATACCAGAAAGGTAAATTAGAGTTAAAAAAAGATATGATTTATGTTGTTTATTAATTACTTTCCTCACGAAATCTGACTTCTGAGAACTTCAAGTGGGAAATAGATTTACCACAAATTTTCATACANATTTTATCAAAATACTGTAATTTTGGTGAGTTTTTAATTGAATTTTTAAATAGTTACTGCAAGCACTAATTTGCTGCTTAGCATACCTTCCAGCAACAGCCAAGCTGGGAGTGAATTAAGTTTCCAAAAAATGTTCCAGTGAAAATGCATCTTAAATGTTTTCTTTCTTTTTTTTCTTCAGACAAAAGGGTCTTATTTGCCATCCGTAAAGCAGAATGACACCTCTGAATTTCTTGGTAATTCTGTCCTTTGCTTCTTTTAAACCAAATCTATTATGTGAGGAATTTTGAGGAGGGTCTGACCAGTGGAAAGGGTCAATTTGAAACAAAGTTGTCACCCACTGTTGTTCGCTTCAGCCATGCTGCACAGCTGCTTGAGCTGCCAGCTGCTGGTAGCTGCCTATTCTTGCACAGTTTACAGGGGGCTACTCACTAATTTAGTCTAAGCTTTAAAAGTTCCAGTTCATGTTAACTTTCTTTGTTTTTCATCTTGCCAACCTCTTGCATTACATACGTCACCAGGATTCACCCATGTACCCCACATCAAGCTCAAGATTTTAATTATATCACAGCTTTTACAAGACTAAATTGAGTGCCATGGACAGTGGAAAAGTAGAGACGAAAGCACCAGCAATGCCTGTGTCTCAGCAACTACAGGGAATGGATTATGTGAATTAAATCCATATGAACCTAGTGGATGAATTGCACCCAGGCCTTCAGGCAGGCTTGAAAATGCCTTGAAAGATTTATGTTAACCTGACCAAAGGGTGAAACTTTTTTCAAATCTCAAATATGGCAAACCATATGGACCTGAACAAGCAAGCAAGGCACGACAAAGAGCAGAGTGCAGATGCTCTGTACTGCTTTAAGTTATTACTGCTCTATCCTGGCTGGTGAATTGGTCCTAGCTATGGTCCCTCTCTGATGCTGCAGTCACTCTAATTTGTCCATTCTTTCAGCTGCTGCCTCTCCACTGCACCAGATGCACATATAGACAGTAATTGATTGGGAATGGGCTGAGAAAAATAGTATACTTTACTGTAATAATAATTATAAAAACAATTTCCTAGTCTTTCTAAACAACTAATTGACATTTAATTTCCATTGTCCTAATACAGAGATGAAGAATTATGAATATAAGTAAGTCAATGCATCATTGTGTTCCTCTCTTACGTTATAAATGGAGTGAAAGAACAGGGGAAGTCAGAACCTGCCATGGTTATCAAGAGCAAAGCCATCTTTGTAGAAATGTGCTGAATAAATTTTTGCTAGACAAGATAGAATGCAATCTTTTAAAAATAAGTGAATATATTTCAGATAGCAAGAAACACTGATTAACACCTTTACATTTCCTGTGTTCAATTTTCTTCATGGCTGGTAAGCTGTACTGTACTTGAAGATTTTATCTTCCTTTAACAGATACATCAGATCCATTTTCATACATCCATTTTCATTTGCAATGCTTTCTATGATAAACTGCATACTCTTTTGTGTTTAATTACAGCGGCATCCACAGATTCTTCTATGGTCTTTTTTCTTTCTTCCTCCAGGCCTTAAGGTATTCAGTATCTAGCACAATTGCTTTAATTCTACGGGATAGTTTCTATCCACTTTAATAAGAGATGTGAATACACTGCATTGAGTTACTACTGGGAGACTTCTAATTATGACATAATAACCGGTTTCCACCAAGCAAACAGTTAATTGTTTTACATGTACTGAAAATGGAAGCATAGCTGTCTGAAACAGGTAACAGTAAAATTTTAAATGCTTATCTTATTATAGGGTAGAATGTTTTTTCGTTTTAAAGAAGACCACTTTACCCTCCCTTTTAAAATAAAATTTTTAACAAGTCTCAAAACTTGATTTCTAAAAGGAAATTGAGTTTGTATTTTTTTATTTTAATTTTTCCCATCATGCTCTCTCAGGAGCTGGTGTCTCCCTGAATGTGTAAAACGTCTAACCCATTTATATCCATTCCAAGCTGCCAAGGTCAAATCTTTCATCACTGTGTATTTTTCTCTCATTATGTTCAAAGATTCTCTTGCAGGTTGCATGTGATTCTGTTTCCTAAAATTCTGAGAACAAAACTTGGACTTAAGTAATTTCAATAATAAATGTTATAATATAAACCAAGCCAAATAATTTTTATTTAAAACATCTTTTTGCAAATGAAATCTAGTAAAAAATGACAGATAAAACAATACTATTCATTTTTTAAGCAAGACTGGCAAAGCAGTCTGCATATATTTGTAGGCAAATGGTAAATCTTCAGAGATCAAGAGATTTACAAATCTAGAAGAAGTGAAAAATCCTTAACATTTACTAAATGTAACGGGAGATACAAAAACTTAACCAAAAATGGAGATTATATTTTAAAGTGATGACATATGACTTTCCTTTGTGACTTTTTTTTTCCTTTATTTTTTTTTTTTTTCCTCAGTCCTGAAAGGATAAAACTAATTACAGCTCATTTTTTGCTGGGGAGTAAAAGGTAAAATCTTAATGTAGTTTCTCACAGGGCAAAGCTTTCAGCATAGGCTCTTTGGCTGAGGTTTACACAGAAGTCTTGCATTATCCAAAGCTGAAGCTGTGGTGAAAAATGCAGAAGAGGTCTGTCTCACAGCCAGTCATACCAATGGTCTGGGTCTTCTGGCTGGCTGACAGCCTCCGGAAGAGACAGGGGCAGGGGGCATGCCTGCTGGATTGTTGTGCTGTAACACATAGTGAAATACTGGTAGTCATGTCCACTCTTAACATGCTGTTTTTAGGAATTTTGATGTTTGTAGCTGAAAAGGGATAATGAATCCTTAGCCTCAGTCCCCAAGGGGAAGAGATGACGTTCACCCGGCCCATATGGCTAGCAATGAGCAAGACTCAATGAAGCAGGTTCATCCCAGTTCTTCAGACATGTAGAAAGGAAAGTAGCCTTTAGCTTAAAGATGGTAATGTTGTTCTCATTAGGTAAAAATATTCAGAAAGCATGAGTGTTTCTTTATAACCCATTTCTGCTTGGATAATTGCTATTTGTCTGAAACAGCAAGTTTAGCTCCCATACTCCACGGTGCTGTAAGCGTTAATGCTATGGGCTAGACCCTGAGTGTGGTAAAATGCACTTTTGCTGGTCAACTACCACATGCAATGTGAGCATGTGCAAGGTGTACTAGTCAGCTCTGTCTTCGTCTGATCCCATGACAGCTCTGTGCAGTCTCGCTGCTGTGGTGCTGCTGGGGCAATGTGATAAAACCTGCCTCCTGCTGGCAGTCACAGCAAGACCTGAAATCACACTGAGGGATAACAGTCAAAGACAGGTCCTTCTACTTGTCTCCTTCCCTTATGTTGGGTGCCTGCCAGGACATCAACACTGAAGCATCACCCCTGTAACCAGTGAAACCATCTTTGGAACTGTTCAGCCTGCAGAAGAGGAGGCTCAGAGGGGATCTTATCAATGCATATAAATAACTGAAGGGAGTGTGAAAGGAGGACAGACAGAGCCAGGCTCTTTTCAGTGGTGCCCAGTGCCAGGACAAGAGGCAATGGGTGCTGTCTGGAACACAAGAGATTCTGTCTAAATATCAGGAAGCACTTCTTTACTCTTCAGGTTCCTGAATACTGGCACAGGTTGCCCAGACAGGTTGTGGAGGGCTTCAAAAGCCACCTGGACATGGTCCTGGGCAGCCTGCTCTAGGTGGGCCTGCTTGAGCAGGAGAGTTGGACCAGATGACCTCCAGAGGTCCCTTCCAACCTCAACCATTCTGTGATTCTGGGAAAAGAGGAAAATGTCTGTAAAGAGTGGTTAAAATACAGTTTAAATTCTTAGAGCACTGGCATTGGAGAATCTATTGCTTAAGTATTTTAAAGACTTACCCATTTTTGTTCTGGGTACTTAATATCAAGAATCACATACCATGACTAACTCTGAAAATTGCAATAATTTTCACTTATGACAAAGGGACCAAAATAAGGCCCATCTAATCAGCTTCTGGCTCCCTTCTTGCTGAAATCAGGCATCAAACCGCTCACAGTTTTAGCAGATGTTTTGCTTTTAATACCAAAGGGAAATATGCCAAATACTTTGACTTTATATATGCAGTGAAAAGTGTTTGAAAATCAAGCCTAGCTTTCATCTTTCCAACTGAGATCATCTATAGCAATGAATTCTTTTGAATAATGGGTTTGTAGTTCACTGACGATAGAAGCACTGAAAATTCCCAGAACTGATGACTCAAATATCAAATTATTATTTGCTTATGTACTTGCTGGTATTTTCCTGCTACTATTAATCAAAGTATGCTTTATAAGGAAAGGTAATATACTTTATTAGAGTAGGTAGTATACCAGGGAGATCCGCATCTCTCCAATTAAGAGATCAGGATGTGATGTGGTACTGTGTCAAAGGTTTTATAGAAGTCCAGGTAGATGACACGCGTTGGTTTTCCCTTGTTGACTGATGCAGTCAGTCCATCACAGAAAGCCACTAGATTGGTGAAGGCACGATTTATCCTTGGTGAAGCCATGCTGGCTGTCCCAGGTGACCTCCTTGTCCTGCACATGCCTTAATTCTGCTTCCAGAAGGATCTGCTCCATGAGCTTCCCAGGCGCAGAGGTGAGGCTCACCAGTCTGTAGTTCCCAATGTCTTCCTTTCTGCCCTTTTTGAAAATGGGAGTGATGTTTCCCTTTTCCCAGTCACTGGGGACTTCACCTGATTGCCAGGACTTCACAAATATGATGGCTAGTGGCTTGGCAACTGCATCAGCCCGTTCCCTCAGGACCCTGGGATGCATCTCATCAGGCCCCATAGACTTGTACGTGTTCAGTTGCAGCAGGTGGTCTCATACATGCTCTTCACTCACAGTGGGAGGGACTTTGCTCCCCCAGCCCCTGCCTAGAGGTTCTGGGACTTGAGAGACATGGGAAACCGGACTGCCAGTGAAGACCAAAGCAAAGGATTTGTTGAGTACCTCAGCCTTCTCTATGTCTGTTGTTGCCAGTTCTCCCTTCTCCTTTACCAGAGGGGGTGCACTCTCCTTAAGCCTCTCTTTTCTGACCAATGTACCTATAGAATACCTTCTTGTTATTCTTTGCATCCCTTTCCAAGTTCACCTCCTTCTGTGCCTTGGCTTTCCTGATCCCATACCTACACATCTGGACAGCATCCCTGTACTCTTCCCAGGCCACATGTCCCTGCTTCCACCACCTGTGCAATTCCCTCTTGCACCTCAGTTTGACCAGCAGGTCCTTGCTTAGCCATACCGGCCTCCTGCCTTCCCTGTTTGATTTCTTATGCATGGGAAAGGAGAGCTCTTGCACTCTAACACAAGTGTCTTTAAAGAGATGCCAGCTCTGTTCCATTCCTCTGTCCTTAGGTTCAGTTTCCCACGGGATCTCATCCACCAATTCTTTATACTGGTGAACAAGCTATTCAGATATCATTGAACGAGCAGTTGGTGAAACTTACGTGCATATATGAGAAAAAAGCTGTTGTATTGGCCCTTATGGACAAGACAGATTGATGCTAGGCTTCAGAAGATGATCAGGCATCTGTGCAAAAGCTGGCCATAAAGTAACAGTATTGTCTTTGCAAATAAAACAATTAGTGACCTCTTCCCTGCCTTTTTAAAGGAAGGAAGAAAGATGGCTAGATTTAGAAATGTATTATGGATGCACCTAGTGAAAAAAGGTAGTTTTGAAGTAGTCTACTAAAATTGCAACTTATATTCTAGAAAGAATTCTGATTCTGTCTCAAATATTTGGTTGTTGAGGATCTCAAGATTATTCTTCAAGTGCTGTTCTGAGACCTTCTGTGCAGGTCTAGCTCCTACATCATAAATAGATATTTCACAGTATGGAGTGAAACAGTCTATGGAGTGCAAGCTTATGCTATTTTTATCTCTTGAAAGGAAGATAGACGGTAGAGTGCTTACAAGATCACCTTCCTCCTCCTGGAAACTGGAGGCATCAAACTTCGTTTCAGTTGTTTTTTCACTGAAAGTGAAATCTGATCTGCCTCTGATTAGTTTTGGTCCCTGTTCTTTATACATTAGCACAGCTTTAGCTTTGGATGGTGCATATTAAGGTGGCATACTGTTATGATGAGAAATATCTTCACATTGAATAAAAAGAAGAAATACAAAGCTATTTCTCCTTCATAACAGATTTTATTATATTATGAAGGAAACAAACTACATGCACTTTGGTCTTAGATTCAACTGACAGAAATGCTTGAGTTACTCATGATGTTCTCCTTTGTTGTAGATATGACTGGAAACCAGAGACAAGACTGGTAAAATCATTCAATGCTCAATTAATTCCCAGAACTCTGTTATTTTCTTTCAGGTAGTTTGTCTCTCTCAAATCACTGAGGGTTGTGACATTATAAGGCTGGAGAAGTCAAGTGTGGAACACGGTGTTACAGAAGTGGTTGCCCTGTATCTTCTATGGCATAACCCTTTTCAGAAAAAATTTTCCCCTGGCAAAGATTGGAAGCTGACACTTACCTGAAAGTTACCAAAACAACTTCCTCCAGGCAAGGTAACATAACTCACAAATGGTGGGCCCAGGGAGCTCAGTGACTCATACACAACGATGCCTTCACTTGGAAATATGGCCTTCTGCTTCTGTTTGCTTTCCCAGAACTCCTGCAATATTGCTACAACATTCACTGCCAAAGACAAAAAAATGCTGAATGTAGGACACAATACAAGTCCTTGATCTTAGTGTTTTCTGTGTTACACAAGAAATGCAGGCATATGAGCTTGATACTTTATAAATCGTTATCAATATTAAAACTTCTATGATTGCTGGTGTGAAAATATGATCACATTGCAGTTGTAGGCTGAGCACTTTAACGGATTACAGGCTCCTGTAGATCATTCATTCTGGGTCAGCAGCATTGTTCTTTGAAGTCAGTATGTTGGAACCCTGATTCAACAGCAGGAACGGAGCTGCTCACTTTCAAACAAGAGAAAATGTTATACTCTAAATTCTCTTTATCCATTCTCAAAAAATACATATAGTCACCCAGAGAAAGCAGCTTACATTTAACGCAAGACTTCATAAAGTGGCTGGGCAAAAGGTGCTGTATATTATGATGTGTGAAAATAACGTGAAATTAAATAATTAATGTGAGATTAATATGAAAATAGAAATGTGAAAACCAGAAATTCAGCTGACGTCGTGACTATTGAGCTGGTACTCCAAAGTTTTAAACTGTATGGTGGAGTTTTCTCACCAGTTTTTGGTTTGGACTCAAAAAGAATTGCATAACTTCATATCTAGACTCCTTTTACAAAGCCAGCTCTGTTGTAGCTTAGACTTAAATTACTTTTCTAGGAAATGACTACAGAAGGAAGAGCACCATACAGATGTTCACTTTTCCTTTGTAAAAGCTGCTGGCAGTATTTGCTTTAAACCTTGCTGCAGAAGCCAGTCTGTGCAAAAGAGCAACTGTGTAAGATGTTCACCATAAAAATGCATGCTGTTGTCAGCATTAATTTCTAACTTAAAAACTTAAGTTCAGAAGGTAAGAACTAAATTTCTTACTCTGGACCTTTCAGTAGAGTATGGATTAATCCTAGACAATAGTATGGATCCTTCTGAGTACTGATACCAGTTCAGTATCATAATGCTATCAGGGATTAACAGCTTGTACAGGAATCAGTCGCACTCAGAGGATAAATGAGGGCAGACATAATTTTTCTCCTCAGCTTTCCTCTTTCTTCATCTAGTCTGAGCTTGTTAGTGGTGGAAGAATGGAAAAGGAATCCATTTTGAGACAACACCTCCCTGGTGGTAGCTCACATGCAATCCACGGATGGGGCATTGCTGTTTCCTGCAGGGTGAGCCATGCGATCTCCAATATTGTTGTTGCCTGTTTCCTTACTTAAGGCAGCTGCACTAGGTTTACGTGCAACAGCTTTTCTTGAGCATTTAGCCAGGACACATGCAGACACACAGAGTGTGGTCATCACCAGTTTCCTTCACCTTCGTGTGCTCAAGCCATGAAGATGTGCAAGCAGCAAGGTCTGAGCTCTTGGGAGGCTAGGTAGAGCGGTTGGAGTACACTGCGGTCTGCCACTGGACTGGTATCACAGATGCAGCACTAGTGTTGGCCCCTACCCCTCCTGGCATTTTGAGTGTTTAAAGCTGAAGAACTGTAATGGAATTTGAATATTATTTCAACATAAAGAAAAGCACTCCCTGAATAAAAGTATTTGGGAACACATTGGGATAACCATCTGTCATGGTGCAGTTAAACTTTGAGAAAAACTGAAATAGAGATGAATTCTTAACTATGAAAGCTGACTTCTGCTTTTCTAAATTATTCCCCTCTAGACAATAAAGAGGGATCTGTTCTACCTACTGCTAAATTTCTGAAATTCAGTACTTGGTAATAAAGAGAAAGCAACTAGTTTTTTTTGTAATTAATGACCCTGTTTCTACACTCAAGAAGGGCAGCTATGAACTCTAAGTGATGATGAGCATGGGAGAAACACTGGACTATTAGCCAGAGAAACCACTAGCAGCACAGACTCCAAAAGGTAATCCACCTCAATTAAGGATTGCTTCAGACGCTGGCCTCTGGCTGTGAGTACCTCACTGATATAGCTGTCTGGGTGTCTTTTATGAGACTGTCTACTCCACAGATCATGTGCACACATATTGGGTAACAATCTAATTTAAAACCCATCAAGTAAAAGCTGATATTTGAACATAAATTTAATGAATGTAAATTTCCAGGCTTTAAACTTTACTATTCAATAGAAACTGCCACTTCAGTAAAGAAATGGTATTGATGATATTTAGTCCCGTATTGGTACTGAAATAGATAGCAATAGAAAGTACCAGCTTCAAGAACACCACTGGTTTAGGATGTTGCCATAAAGTGCTTTGGTCTTTAAAACAATTGTTGTCCAAGAGTTCAATCATTAAAAACAATAATCTGAAGTCCACAGGAATACCGAGTATGGTGGTGTAGGTAACCTACAGTACTTTCATCATTCAACCTGTATGCTACAACTTCTGTTAAAAATAAAACATTATTTCAGCCACATCATCATTAGATTAAATATTCTGCAGCTAATAAATAAATCAGTGCCAATTTCCTGTTCAGTTGAAACTGTCCAGTCTTTTATGACCGTGTTTGCTACAATGGACAAAGCTGCACAGGGAACTCCTATGCATTATGGATCAATTTTTGTCCAGTCCAAGTCCCAAGATTTTAATGTCCTATGCTCCTTTTTGATTGAGGCAGGAACCACCCATAAATGCCGTGCTTTTGCTTACTGACAAAATGGTAGTGGTATAGTGGTCCATACATGAAACAGCATGTACTTAAACCGTGTAGTACCAACAGTAGCAATAGGTAACTTCTAAATTGTTGTGTGTGTCTGATCCTTGTTTATCTTGTCAGTTTTATAGCAATTAAAAGAGTTCAGAGTATAACATTTCTGTTTTACTTTCCATACTTGTTCATGAGTCCTTTTGAAGGTAATTCAGCATTTGGATAGCCTGCATTTCTCACTTGACTGAAAGTTTCCACTCTGCAAACTAATATTCAAAAGACTTTTAAAATGCTATAGAGAGGTACCTCTTTTTACTGCAGTACACCAACAGAAATGAGAGAGTTTCCCTCCTTTTGTAGAAATCCCGAAACATGATTTGGGCTGTCTTAAACTTTACAGATAAAGCAATATTTTACTGGAGGACTGCTAAGCAGTGAGTAGCTGTTACAGATTAAACTAATACGACTAACACTGAAAGGGTAGCAGAGCAGCAACACTTTTGTTCTGATTAGAATTGCTGTCTGTCAAATGGACTTCCTATACACAGCAAGGTATACAGCTACCCAACACCGCAGTTGGATATCTCTGTAATTAAGTAATTAAAATTGCTTGGGTTGTACCGAATTGGATAAAAATAAAACCTGGCTTAGCTCTAAGGATGGTAGTGGGAAATACTTGGTGATGCATGTGTAGTGGTGGCATCTCAAATTACCACTGCAGTTTTTGCTGTGATTTTTTCAACCCCAGCCAAAGCTAGCACCTCAAAACAGTGATGAGCATGAATTTGTATCAGGTTAAATTACAGCATGTGATCACAATATCAAAGTCTCACCAAACGACATTTTTGTGATAATTCTTTATGTTTTGATTTAATACTTATTTAATTCAATTGCTTAACTTGAATCATTATGCTTATTGTCATGAGCTTAAACCAGCATATCAATTTCAAATATAAAATTAAACCAATTTCAGCTAAAGTAGTAGAAATTCTGTGTATATATAAGCCTAAATAGGTCATCCTCAAGTGTACATATATTAAACATTTTATGAGTTTCTAAAAGTTTTCTATTAAAAATCTGTTTAATTTTTTGTATGCCTGACAACCACTAGTTTGTGATTTTTTTCATTATATATCATGTAGATTTGTAGTAATTTAAGAAGGTGTGAAAAATGTGTACGTGTTCAGATGTACAATCAATTGTACTACATTATTCTTGGACAGTACCATGATTACTAATGTTGTATTAGGATCTCCCACTATTCATTTTTCCTGTAAGAACATGCATTGCTTGCCTTCATTTCTGAACATTCCAGGCAGAATGTTGTTCAATCTTTTTGCTATGTATCAGTAATTGGCATCCACCTGGATTTAAGTCTAATAATGCAGTGTAGAAAACAATGAGAATTTTCAGAAGCAGAACATAAACGCAACAGCAAGATTTGATTTTACCTGAGAGACTTAATGAGGCAGAACACTGTAATTTACATCTGATTTTGAAAGGCTATTCTCATTCTTTTGTGTTTTGAAAGATGCCTATGAAATGGTTAAATTTTTAAGATAATGATTATAGTATTTATATACATTGACAACCAATTTTCTTCAGGATTAAATCATCTGTGCTTTAAAAATTTTTACTTTGTACACTGTCAATTGCTGAATTAGTTAACTTAATTGAGTTTATTGAAGGCAATGCCAAGTCCCCCATTCAAACAGACAATATTTTATCTATTTTATCCCTGCCCACCCAGATCTTTCTCAATTAGAGGCTTATATTAGTACACGTGTCACCAAGTTAAAGAGCAAGAATTTCATATATCCTCCTTTAGTTCTCTTCTGTCTGTGAATATTAAGGGTTTCACAATATCTGTTTGATGCTGACTGTAATGTCTAGTTATGAGGTGAGAAGATGATTTTTCTTCTATACTGTGCTTTTTAATCAGCTGGAAAAGCATCATCTTTCCCAGGAGCTGAGCATTGTAGTAGGTGAAGCTGTCCTAGAGTGCAAATCCTGGCAGCCTTCTTGAAGTTTTCCTAGACTGCAAGGATTTTTTTTTTTTTTTTCCCTTGGAACAGGCTGCTTGGAAGCTCCAAGTTCTGAAGAGCAGATATATGTGGGTGTTCCATTGCATTTACCCTAAATGAACTCTGAGCTCTTTTCAGTGTTCAGAAATAGTTTGATGCGAACCTCATTTGGAAGAGGATTAAATGATAACACATATCTTATAACATGGCATTGTTTTCCAGTCAGTTTCTCACCTTCCAGTAGGAAATGTCTTGTCTCTGCTCACGGAAGTCTGTGAGTCAAATTAAGTATCATTCTAAGCGGGAAACAGAACTCTCTGACTTGAATTACATCAGTAAGTTTGCACCACGTTGATGCCAGTAAAAAAAGAAAAAAATATATCCAAGCTTCTGTGAATTACTGCTAAAATACTGGCTAGGCACTCACCTCAACTAAGGCAAACAAACAACACCACAAACGGGAGACTGACCAACTGGAAGGGGGGTGTTTTGGTTAAGACTGGAAGGGTGAATGGGAGTGGGAGCCAAGCAACTCTGCCCCTCGAGTGGCATGGTGTCATATACTTGACAACATTTTGCTGCCGAGAGAGTAGAATACAAAGAACGCACACAAGATAATCACCTTCTTCGTCATTTTAAAACTCAAAACAGCTGTTTCTAAAAGTCCTTTCAACTGGCTTCATGGATTTAATTTAATACATGAATGCAGAGGAAAAATACAAGCTTTTTGAATGAAAGAAATATGTAATATGAAATCTATTAAAGAAGATTCTTCAGGGAGAGGCTAGTAAAGTTGCTTTACATGTCTTAAACCAAGCTGTGGCACATAATCAGCACAACTATATCGTTTGAAACAAAGTTCAGAAGTTACAAGTGCACCCTTCTGCAGCTGTAGCCTATTATGGCTTGTAACTTAATGCACACATCTTAGGCTGTTCAATTGGGCTCAGGCTAGCAAACAGATATTGTTTAAATCTGCAGAAAAAGGTCAGCAACTGAAGTAGGATCCATCCATTTTTTGAAGGAATGTTTTGTTGCTTCTCTTTTGATTCATTCTGCATATTTTTAAATTAATAAATAAATAATAGCTTCAGAAAAAAAATGTTGCACGTGTGAGTAGACAATATCAATTAATTTTTCCATGATCTTATTATGTATTTATCAGGTGTTATATATTATCATGTTAGCAATGATTTCATTAGGATATATTGGTCCCTATGCTATAATTTCTATTCTCCATGTATAATATGTGCTATTTGATGTAGCACAAAAAGAATAAGCCCCAAATCCCTACTAAAACAGAATGAAACCAGGCATATTGTTAAAAAAAAGACATCGTGTAGCAAGTACTGGGGCACCAACAATACGCTGAAGGGCCTTCAGGGGCCTTTTCCTTCTCTACAAAGGACTTGGGTGTTAGATGACTGGATTGATCTGGCGGTGGACTGCTAAATGACCTTGTCTAAAACCCTTAAAAGGCACAAAAAGTAGCAAGATATTGTTTCAGCAAAAGAAGATCTGATTGTGGGGTGACACTCCCCTCATGAGAAGCAACATCATCAGTTGACACTGAATACCTTAAATCCACCACTAACTGGTAGTTCCTAGAAGACTTCGAAGATTTGGGAAAGAACACACTAAAACTAAATAAATCATCTGGACAGTCTCCTCAAGAGTCATTCTGAACCTGCTGTCAAATAAGGGAAAAAAGAAGGTGTTGGAGGTAAGCAGCTCAGAGAATGGTGCAGGTTTTGTGAACCATTGGTATGTCAGTGTGAGCTAGCTGCTTAAAAGCTAGCAGCTGGCTCAACTCACAGAGACAGCAGAGTCAGATGCAGGCAGGAGAAAGGAAGGGTAGAGAGTGGGAAAGTTTTGCTGACACCGCATTTAGAATGAGGTAAGAAGTCAATTCCTGCAATGTTATGAACTGAGTAAGAAGGTTATCACCTGGAACAGAATAAGGAGGTATGCTAAAATCAGGTGTTTTCAAGATGGTAGTTTTCAAGTGGTAGTGTTTACTAATGAACGAGGAAGGACTA